>WNWK01010420.1:0-70253 GCA_009830355.1 Cherax destructor | reverse complement strand
GAGGAGAGAGTCTACCTGGGAGGGGTCTACCTGAGAGATTTCCCAGGGTCAACCCCCCGGCCCCCGGTCTGTGACCCCCCATTTTGTAGCCTTCTTTTTCAAGGAGACAGAGAGCACACACTTGGCCTCAGGTTAGAATCCTGCCCATTTCATATTTCTATGCAGTATGTCGTTGACGTCTGCTAGGTCTGTGTAAGTTGTAATGTACTTGTAGAAATAAAGGTTACTATCATTTTTATTGTTATTATTATTATTATTATTATTATTATTATTATTATTATTATTATTATTATTATTATTTTTTTTTTCATTCCCCTTTTTTTAACTGGATTTAACCCTGTAATTAGTGTTCATACATCCCCTTATTCACCACTGGCTCTTTCGCCCACTTAATCATATTATTGAATTTTATACCAAACAATTCCTTAATCTAATTTTTTATTTCTCTGATGCAAAATTACAATTTTTTTACCGTTAATGTGAATTTTGTGGACATGAACTGCAGGTGGGTGAGTATTGATGAAATAATGTCCATGGAGCAGGGGTTGGGTGCTCGCCCCTCGTCCAAGGAACTGGAGTTCGTTCCAGCAGAATTCCTCCCTCTTTATATTGTTGCATTAACGAGAAAGCAAAATTTCAATTTGTATGAGTTGTAAAAAGGAACAGAAAAAAGATTACCTTTTGCACTCGTATTTCCAAGGCAGTAAGGATCTATCATCCATCTTTCTTTATGGTCAAACTGTTCGTGAGAGTTAATAGAGGGAACCGTCTCTATGCTTCTGTGCCATCCCTCAATGCTGCCTCCATCTCTGCCCTCCTATCCCCCCTTCCCATCATCTCGTCCAAGTTAAAAATATTGACTAACTTTTGCTGGAGTTTCTGATTGTTTTGCCGACAAGAATACTTTTTTAGGAAGGTGTGACGGCCTAACTTTTTATCAAATCTTTAATATTGCATCATGCAAGGTTCGTAGCACAGCTCTGCAAGGTTCGTAGCACAGCTCTGCAAGGTTCGTAGCACAGCTCTGCAACGCTGCCAGCCAGCGTTCACATCTTATTAAACTGTTGTTGACATACTGATGTGTTGTCACCATTATTTTCTTTCTGGTAAATTATTTTCTTAATTATTTAACATTACTACGTTGCTCTTTCTTCTAGGGCATTTCCTTTAATAGGTCTTCAGGGCCACACTACATCTGAACTTGATTCATGACAACTGAAGTTTGGTGCTGTAACTTCTTATCCGATTTTGATCCCAGTATGAATTTAATTTCAATTATGTGTTTATCCAATTCAATCCTCTTCATAAATACTGTTAAGCTATATAAAAGAGACATGCAGCGAAAGGTACTTCTATAAATATAATGTTGTGGCATAGTGCCAGATAAATTGAAAATGGCAAATGTGATACCTGTCTATGTGGGGGGAGGTGGGGGTGGAGCTGATGAAACCTTTATAGTCGACTAAGTTTACCTTTTTGGTGACGTGTGATGTAGAGTGGAGTAATCTGTAGATCTCGTATCCAAGGATCTTATTAGGTTTTTTTGATGGCGACTGGTGTACCTCTGATGGAGATATTCCTCTTGTTTACGATAGTTGCGGCAAGACATCCGATGGTACTGATGAGGACCTTGTCGGGGTTCCTCGTGATTCTCAATTTCTTCTCCAAGTTGACTGTTTTTCGCAATTCGGCATTCATTTTCTCTATTCCCTTTACGTGCCTGCTTTTTCCAGATATATGGGTGGATGAAACTACATTGATAACATCGTCAGAAAATTGGGTGATGGTATCGTTGAATTCAGGTTTGGGGAGGTCATTTACGTACATGTTGAAGAGTATAGGACTAAGTCACGAACCCTGTGGCACTCCAGCAGTTGGTGTGAATGGCTCTGCCAGCTTTCCGTTGAAGGTGGGAATGATGTTTCTTCCTGATAAGTTATATATAATCCTGAGGAAAGTCGGCAAGTTTAAATATGAGGCCGTCGTGCCACAGGTTGTCAAAAGTTTTGTGAAAATCCCGAGTTGCAATTAAGGCAAGATTGCCTTGTTTCCTCAGGCTGTCCACGGCATCGAAGATGATATTGGTAGCGTGTTCGGTTCCTCTGTGGGTCCTGACACTGGGAAGTGTCCAGTGTCCACGATTGCGTTGAAGATATTTACCAGAGACATCTTGTAGTTTCGGGGTAGGTACTTTACTGTTATGCCTGAGGGGGCCAGGGGCTTTATTTCTCATTCTGCCTATGACTTGGCACATCACTCTGAGGGTAATTAGCCTAGTGAGAGGGTGTTCATCTTCGAGGGTAGATGTGTCAATTAATAGCTTTGGTTGGAAGTCTTCCCGGCAAGGGAAGGGAGGCAGTATATACGAGAGGAGGAGGACAGGGACGGAAGTAAAAATAAAATGAAGGAAGTGCAGATAGTAGTGGAAGTAGTAGGTTGGTAGTGGAAGTAGTAATAGTAGTAGTAATACTTGTAGTAGTATGTAGGAGGAGTACTGGCAGTGACAAAAGAGTGAAAGAGTTAGGCGAAGCGAAATAGTAATAGTAGAAGTAGTCATTTTAGTAGTAATAATAGTAGTCGTAGTAGTAGTAGTGGTAGTAGAAGCCGTGGAGGAAGTCTAAGAACCAAAAAGAGAAGCACTGAACAAATCACAGCAGTTGAAATATGTAAGGCAGTTGAAAGCGAACGGTCTAATAAACAAGATGCCCTTTCAAAAATAGTTTATTGACAAGTGAGGACGCATGTAGCGTGATGACAAGTGAAGACGCATGTAGCGTGATGACAAGTGAAGACGCATGCAGCGTGATGACAAGTGAGGACGCATGCAGCGTGATGACAAGTGAGGACGCATGTTGCGTGATGACAAGTGAAGACGCATGCAGCGTGATGACAAGTGAGGACGCATGCAGCGTGATGACAAGTGAGGACGCATGTTGCGTGATGACAAGTGAAGACGCATGCAGCGTGATGACAAGTGAGGACGCATGTAGCGTGATGACAAGTGAAGACGCATGCAGCGTGATGACAAGTGAGGACGCATGTTGCGTGATGACAAGTGAGGACGCATGCAGCGTGATGACAAGTGAGGACGCATGCAGCGTGATGACAAGTGAGGACGCATGCAGCGTGATGACAAGTGAGGACGCATGCAGCGTGATGACAAGTGAGGACGCATGTTGCGTGATGACAAGTGAAGACGCATGTTGCGTGATGACAAGTGAGGACGCATGCAGCGTGAATGTTAGTGAAATAAGTTTTTAACGTATTTCCGAAATATGACTCGGTGGTAAAAGTTCACATTCTAAGTTCCAAGACTCGGTGGTAAAAGTTCACATTCAAAGTTCCTGTACACGAGGAAGCTGCGTAAGATCTGGCCTTAGCGATCTTAAAGAACCTCTGAAAATTATTACCAAAATATTATTTCAGCTTTTGTGTTTGGAAGAAAAAAGAGACAGTTTCAGAATATACTGAGAGAAGTATAATCTATGTGACTGTATTTGTGTATAAGTGAATAAACTTACTTACTTACTTACAACATTGTTCGTGGGATAAATCGAGGATCTGTTTTTAAACGATTTTTTTTTTTAGTTAAAAGATGAAATTCGTGTTTTGAGAAAAAAATTCTTATTAAGAATTACCCGATGTTGTGTGGATTTGTAAACCGATCTTTTATTCTTTTTACAAATTTCTCCTCAGATACAAATGATCTGAACATCAAATTACAGACATCTGGCAAAACACTCGGTGTTATGTCATCATGAAACCCACTTAAATCAAATTGGAAATTTATAAACGTATTTTCGATGACTACAGGTTTAAATATTCTTCTAACATTAAAAAAAAAAAACGTGACCAATCTTGAAATTCACGAGAAAACAGACATTCAGAACCATCAAATGTAATTATGAAGCATCGTTGATTCTCCCTGCTAAACAATTTGCTTTGACATTAACTAAGTTCTGGAGATTTGAAAAACTTCAGAATTTATATATATATATATATATATATATATATATATATATATATATATATATATATATATATATATATATATATATATATATATATATATATATTATTGTAACCACGAACGAGTGGTATTGATCAATAACCACACTGCACTAGCCAGGGTCGAACCCATATATATATATATATATATATATATATATATATATATATATATATATATATATATATATATATATATATATATATATATATATATATATATATATATATATATATATATATATATATATCAATAACTACACTGCATTAGCCAGGGTTAAACCCATGATGCTTTGGCCCGCCTCATGGTGAGCGAAACACATGACGCTCTAGTCCACTGAACCACACAATCCTTAGAGTAGCGCATCCAGTAGGACTGAATGTTGCACTCGCTACCCAAGGACATACGGTGGTGTGGACGTCTCTAAGCTAATTTCATTCTCCTCCCTGTTTGGGTAGCGAGTGCAACATTCAGTCCTACTGGATGCGCTACTCTTAAGGATTGTGTGGTTCAGTGGACTAGAGCGTCATGTGTTTTCGCTCACCATGAGGCGGGCCAAAGCATCATGAGTTCGACCCCTGGCTAATGCAGTGTAGTTATTGATATATATATATATATATACCCCACAGATCTGTTCTAGTCAAAACTAAGCACTGAATGACCTGTTGTTAATAACTATTTGTTGTGATCAATTTTGCCAACACTGCCGCCAACAGCACTGACCAGCCCCGCTGCCCCATCACTCAGCTTTCAGTAAAAAAAAAACATCCAAATTCAAATTTAAATTGTAAATTTTTGACCTTTTCACTCTTTTCAGACTCTGGAAACCTTGTTATACTCTTGTAGGTATATTCGCTGACTATTACGCTTGCGTTCTTGGTCGTAATGGGATTACGACCAGATCATACTAGGCTTGTCTGTGATTGGCCAATGAACCAAGGTAGTACTGATTTAACAATGGGTACACTATTGATTGTTAAACCCTTAGCACCTGGTTCACTGGTTGGGAGGCAGCCTATATGGAAGTGTGACATACTGACTCTCACACGCAATAACTGCTGACAGTATCCTAAGACTACGACTGGAATGTTAAATGCTGGGAGCACTTTTTAACGATACTGCCTCACGTGTGTTTGTGAGTGAGAGAGTGAATTAGTCATCTTCTTACACTCACATCTTCAGAGGACTAGGAAGAAGAGGCAAGATGGGCTTATTTTATAAGTATAATCTTGGGAAACCCACGTATGAGAAATAATTTCATTCCTGAAAAATACCGTCTTACTCAAAAAAGTGGTATGCAAATTTAAGAACACTTGGGAAATACAAAATTACCGGAGCTAAAATGCCAAGCAAATATATTTTTGGTCACGTAATTCTAAAAAATAATAGTTATTGCACAATACGACCACAACCTACATACTTAATGTGTTGCAAAATATATATTGTGGTGTGGGAGAGACGGGTGGTTGGTGTGGGTGTGAGGGGTGGGTGGTGTAGAAATGATGGTGGGTGTATGAGGGTTGTTTAGGTTGATATGAAAGTAGGTGGTGTGGGCGTGAGAGTGAATGATGTGGGGGTGAGAGTAAGTCGTGTGTGTGTGAGGGGATAGGTGTGGAGGTGGTGTGGATGAGAGGGTGTTGTGGGTGACGAGGTGGGTGGTGTGGGTGTCATGGGTGAGGGAAAGGGTGGGTGGTGTTGGTTGGTGGGTGATGTGCGATGAGGGTGTGAGTGAAAGTGTGGTGTGGTTGAGTGGGAGGGTGGTGGTATGAGTGGGAGGGTGGTGGTATGAGTGGGAGGGTGGTGGTATGAGTGGGAGGGTGGTGGTATGAGTGAGAGGGTGTCTGGATGGTGTGGATGAGTGGATGATATGGGTGGGTGGTGTGTAATTAATGTGTGGGTGGGTGGTGTTTGTAAGTGGGTGGGTGTCTTTTGTCCCTCGAGTCTGTATTCCGTTTATGGTCTTCTTTGCTCTTCCCCAAACCTCATAACTTTGCACTTGCTGATGTTAAACTGCAGTTGCCACTTCTCAGACCAAGCAGGCAGCCTGTCCAGAGTCATTTGTAGCCTCTCTTGTACCACACCTGTTTGTATTTCACATATTACTTTCATATTACCTGCTAACAGAATACCTCTTGTCTCCTGCACCTTCCTGTCAGGTATGATTTGATATATTGTCGTGCTTTCCCTGTTATTCCTCTCTAGCTTTTGTTCCAGTCTCTTGTACGGTTGTGTGAAAAGACTTCTTAAAGTCCAAGAGGATGCAATCTGCCCATCCTTCTCTTCCCTGCCTTAATTTACTTGCCTTGCCGTATGACTCCAGTAGGTTTGTGATTTAAGATTTTCTATCCCTAAAGCCGTGCTGGTTATCATGTGTGAACCCACTCCTTTCTCTTCTGATAATCTCCATAATTTTACGAACTTTTTATGTCAGTGACACCGGTCTGTAGTTTAATGCTACTTACCTCTTTCCTTTCTTAAAAATTTTGACTAAATTTGCTGTCTTTCACACCTCCGACAGTTGTCCTGTGTCTATGACCTTATTGGAGATAGTTGCTAGAGGCACACACAGTGCCTCTGCTCCCTCTCTCCGGACCCACGGAGAGAGAATGTCTGGTCTAACAGTCTTCGAGGTATCTAGTTCACATAATAACTTCTTCACCTCCTCCCCAGTTGTATGTAGTGTCCTGTGCTTGCTGTTGCTCTTTATCTCTTCAGTTCGATGGTAGCCTTTCTGTCTCCTCGGAGAATACCTCCCTAAATCACTTACTGAGCTCTTAACAGACTTCCTGGTCATTCCTTGTGAGCTCTCCTCCTTCCTTGATCAGCCTGATTTTCTAGTCCTTTACTGTTGTCTTTCTCCTGATGTAGCTATATAACAACTTTGCATCAGATTTAGCTTTTGATGCTATTTAACTTTGGTCTCTCTACACCTCTAGGTCAATCATGGGGTTCACTCTTTTTCCCATTGTTTCTTTTGCTCCTGGGTACGAATTTCTCGTCTGATACCCTGCACTTTCAGGCCACATACTCCATCTCATTTGCTGTCTTCCATTCTAGTTCTCTTTCCCACTGTACCTCATACAGGAATTGCCTTATATCTGTGTAGTCCCCTCTTTTGAAGTTTGGCTTTTCCCCTCCATTCCATGCTGTTTAACTCTCCAATGTTACTTCCACAGTGTATTCGAAACTATGGACCTTGTGGTCACTAACGCCGAGGGCCTTTCATATGTAATATTCCGTATTTCAGAACCAACAAGGTCCAACCTTGCTGGTTTATCCCCTCCTCTCTCTCTGGTTGTATCCCTAACATGTTGGTACATAAAGTTCTCCATTACCAGCTCCAGCATATTAGCCTTCCACGTTTCTGGTCTCTCATATGACTAAAGGTTTTCTCAGTTAATTTGCTAGTGGTTCAAATCACCCAAAGTATAGCGCCCCCGTGACCTGGTACATGACCAGGCTGCACAGTGGCTCAGGGCCTGATCACCCAGCCTGTTATTGCTGGCCACATGCAATCCAATATACAAACCACAGCCCTGCTGGTCAGGTACTGACTTTAAGTAGTGGCCTATTGATGGGAGGCAGATAAAGAGATTTGGGCCCTCTGACACTTATTGTAATATCTCTTAGTGTACTCACAACACCCTTACTTTTCACTGGGGGTAATGTTTCACCGCCTAATGGATCTTTTGCTTTCGTAGGGAGGGATTTCTGTATGAAAATTTGGAACTAGTCCCTCCAATATTTTCCAAGTGTAAATAAAGATGTACCTGTCTCGCCTGCCTTCCAAGGATAACAGGTCAAGGGGCTTCAAACATTCCCAGTAAGTGAAGTGTTTGACTGCACTTAAACATGCACTGAAAGTTCTCTGTATATTCTCCTGACCTGCAGTTTCGCCTGCATTGAAAGAGGCCAATAATGTACAGCAGAATTCTAACTTAGAGAGAACAAGTTACTTAGTAAAGCTCATCATTGGCTTGGCATCCCTTTTTTTTTTTTAGTTTTCTCATTATCCAACGTGTCATTTTCCTAGCAGATATGATAATGGCATTGTTGTGATCTTCGAAAGTGAGATCCTCTGACATTATCACTCAAAAGTCCTTTATATTAATTTTCCCCTCAATTGTTCGGTTAGAATTTGTTTTATACTCCGATCTAGCTTCTATTTACTCAAGTTTTCCACAAGGGAATAATTCAAATTTGTCCTCGTTGAACTTCACATTGTTTTCTGTGGTCCATTGGAAGACTTGTTTATATCTCTTTGGAGATTTTAAGTGTCCTCAATAGATGACACTGAATAATAGAGAAAGGTTGGGAACAAAGCTTTTCACTGTAGCCGCCTCTGATTTAACTCTGTTTACTATTACTCTTTATGTTCCACTGGTTAGAGAGTTAAAGATCCATCTATACAATTTTCCTGCTCTTCCTTTATCATGCATTTTGTGTGCTATTACACTATAATCGCACTTGGCTTCTGTAAAGTCTGTGCATATTACATCGACATTCTGTTTGTCCTCCAGTATCCAAGACCATGCCATAGTGCTCAGTTGTGAAAGGCAGGAACGACCTGTTCTAAACCCAGTCTGCCCTGGATTGTTGGGTATCCAAGTGCGTGGCACTCTTGCTTCTTACAACCCTTCCAAAGATTTTTATGATACGTGATGTTAGTACTACCGGTCTATAAATCCTTGTTATTGCTTTACTGCCACCTTTATGGAGTGGCGCTATATCAGTTGTTTTTAGTGACTGAGGGATGGTTACCGTGTCTAGGCTACATTTCTATAGAAACTTAAGGCACGCAAAAGGAGTGTCTTGAAGTTCTTGAGGTACACGGAGTTCCACGCGTCATAATGAGACTTCCGCATCTCATTTCTTTGCTGTCATTCAGTGTAAGTAATGTTTTGTTTAAGCAAGGGGCCCAATATTGGATGTTTTTTCTACATGATATGGCTTATGTAAGGAAATATTTTGAATTTCTTCCAATTCCATTAATTGCTATAGGTTTATATCTCTCTTTGGTCCTGTATGATTCATTTAACTTAAATTCAGTGTTTTCTGTTTCTGTAGCCACTCCCTTTTTCCGTATTCAAAATAGTTTAGCCCCTTTGAGAGCTTTGGGAGCTTTGGGAGCTTTGAGACCTTTGGGAGCATGTCTCTGTAGTTTACATCTCTTCTTTGTCCTTAGCAATATGAGTCTTGAGCATACCTCAAGTACTACAGAGTTAATCCTTTCCAGGCAATGGTTCGGATTTGTGTTGTTTAAAATATCTTTCCAGCTTGTTTTGTTTAGGACATGGAGAGATATATCATAATCTACACCTGGAAGATTCTGGAGGGACTGGTCCCTAATATGTACACAGACATCACTCAATACGAAAGCAAAAGACTTGGCAGACGGTGCAACGTACCCCCAGTGAAAAGTAGGGGCGCCACAGTGTATTCGAAACTATGGACCTTGTGGTCACTAACGCCGAGGGGCCTTTCATATGTAATATTCCGTATTTCAGAACCAACAAGGTCCAACACAATAAGTGCCCGGGGCCTAAGACTGTTCAACAGCCATAAGGGGCATTACCAGTAGACCTCTGGTTGCCTTCAAGAGGGAGCTGGACAGATACCTAAAGTCAGTGCCAGATCAGCCGGGCTATGGTTCGTACGTTGGACTACGTGCAGCCAGCAGTAACAGCCTCGTTGATCAGGCCCTGATCCACCGGGAGGCCTGGTCATAGACCGGGCCGCGGGGACGTCGATCCCCGGAATGCCCTCCAGGTAGACTCCAGGATAATTGGTTATTGAAGTTGAACTTGGTGAACGCGACCTCATAACTGAAATCGTTTTTCTGGTCACCTGTGCATACAAGTCTGAGCTTCGATTAGGTTGTGATCCGAATTGTTTTTGATACTGTTTAAATTTCGTACCAGGACGTCATTAATAATGAAAAGTCAGGTGTATTTTCCAGTCTTGGCTTCATTATTTTTTGGCTTAAGGTGAATTTGTTGCAGAGATCCAGTAACTCATGTGTGTGTGAATTTTCATCTGAGCTGCCTCTTGGGGTTATCAACACTATAATATTATTTGTCACATTCTTAGTCGAAATCACCAGACAACAAGATATTTTGGGCAGGGGTTGGAAGATTTTCTAGACAGTAGTTAATTTTCAGTAACTGTTTCTTAAATTAATGGTAAGGTGTGTACTCACCTATTTGTACTCACCTATTTGTGGTTGCAGGGGTCGATTCATAGCTCCTGTGTGTGTGTGTGTGTGTGTACTCACCTAATTGTACTCACCTAATTGTGGTTGCAGGGGTCGAGACTCAGCTCCTGGCCCCGCCTCTTCGCTGTCCGCTACTGGGTCTCTGCTCTCCCTGCTCCATGAGCTTTATCATACCTCGTCTTAAAACTATGTATGGTTCCTGCCTCCACTATATCTTTCTCTAGACTATTCCACTTCCTGACTACTCTGTGGCTGAAGAAATGCTTCCTAACATCCCTTTGACTCATCTGAGTCTTCAGCTTCCAGTTGTGTCCCCTTGTTTCTATGTTCCCTCTCTGGAACATCCTGTCCCTGTCTACCTTGTCGATTCCCCGCAGTATTTTGTATGTCGTTATCATGTCTCCTCTGACCCTTCTTTCCTCCAGTGTTGTTAGTCCTATTTCCCTCAACCTTTCTTCATAGGACAGACCCCTGAGTTGTGGAACTAACCTTGTCGCAAACCTTTGCCCTTTCTCTAGTTTCTTTACGTGCTTGACCAGGTGTGGGTTCCAGACTGGTGCTGCATATTCTAGTATGGGCCTGACGTACACGGTGTACAGTGTCTTGAACGATTCCTTGTTAAGGTAACGGAACGCTAATCTTAGGTTTGCCAGTCGCCCATATGCTGCCGCCGTTATCTGGTTGATGTGTGCCTCCGGAGACGTACTTGGCGTTATACTCACCCCAAGGTCTTTCTCCTTTGCCGAGGTTTGTAGCCCTTGTCCACCTAGCCTGTACTCTGTCAACGGTCTTCTTTGTCCTTTTCCGATCTTCATGACTTTGCATTTGGTGGGGTTAAATTCGAGAAGCCAGTTGCTAGACCAGATGTCAAGCTTGTCTAGGTCTGTTTGAAGTCCTGCTTGGTCCTCTTCCGATGTGATTCTCCTCATTAATTTCACATCATCTGCGAACAGAGACACTTCTGAGTCTATCCCATCCGTCATGTCATTTACATATACCAAGAATAACACTGGTCCTAGGACTGACCCCTGCGGTACACCGCTCGTCACCGGCGCCCACTGTGATACCTCATCACGCACCATGACCCGTTGTTGCCTCCCTGTGAGGTATTCCCTGATCCATTCCAGTGCCCTTCCTGTTATACCTGCTTGTTCTTCCAACTTCTTTACTAATCTCATGTGAGGAACTGTGTCGAAGGCCTTCCTGCAGTCCAGGAAAATGCAATCAACCCACCCTTCTCTCTCTTGCCTTACCTCTGTTACTTTATCATAGAACTCTAGGAGGTTTGTTACACAGGATTTGCCTTCCCGGAATCCGTGCTGTCTGGTGTTTATTATCCTGTTCAGCTCGAGGTGCTCCACCATTCTTTTCCTGATGATTTTATCCAGGACTTTGCACACTATACATGTAAGTGACACCGGTCTATAGTTTAGTGCCTCTTTTCTGTCTCCTTTTTTAAAGATGTGGACTACGTTGGCCTTCTTCCATACCTCAGGTAGCTGCCCAGTTTCAAGGGATGTGTTGAATATTATGGTAAGTGGCACACTCAGTACCTGAGCTCCTTCCCGAAGAACCCACGGGGAGATATTGTCCGGACCCATCGCCTTTGAGGTATGAGGTCACTGAGTAACTGCGTGTGTATGTGTGTGTGTGTGTGTGTGTGTGTGTGTGTGTGTGTGTGTGTGTGTGTGTGTGTGTGTGTGTGTGTATGTGTGGCGGTAGATAAGTACAGAAATAAACAGCAGACAGCTGGTCTCTCTGATATTCAAAATACTCGTATCTCTCACCCTCTCCCTCTCTCATCCTCCACTTCCTCTTTATTCTTTTCCTCCTCCTCCTTATCGTCGCCGTCCTCCTCCTCCTGCACCATCAGTAACACCCTAAACACCATTACTACTGCTCCCCCTAACACCACTTTCTCGCTGCCGTCGCCACAACAAACACCATTACCACTCCCTATCACTTCCTCCACCACCACCACATCCTACTCACTACTACTCCCTACCACCACCACTACCACTCCCCTACCACTACTGCCACTCTCGTACTACCACTGCCACTACCACCATTCGCCTACCACTACTACCATTCCCCTATCACCACCATCACTCCCCTTCTACCACCACTCCACTACTACCCTACCACCACCCACGCCACCACCACTACCACTCATCTACCACCACCGCCACACCCCTATTACCACCGACACTCTCCTACCCCCCCCCTCCACTACTGCTCTCCTGCCAACAGTCACCACCACCACCACTCACCTACCCCCAACACTACCACTCTACTACCACCACCACATACCACTACAACTACCAACAACCACTACTATTACTACTTCCATCCACGACAACTACCACCACCACCACCACCCACTCCCCTACCACCACCACCACCCACTTCCCTACCATCACTACTACTCCCCTACCACCACCACTACCACCACCAATACCACTCCCCTACCACTACTATCACTCTCGTACTACCACTGCCACGACTACCATTCCCCTATCACCACTACCACTCTCCTACCACTACTACCACTTTCCTACTACAACTACCGCTAACTCTTATCACCACCATCACTCCCCTACTACCACCACTCCCCTACTACCCTACCACCACCCACGCCACCACCACTACCACTCACCTACCACCACCACTACCACTCACCTACCCCCACCACTACCACTCTTCTACCACCACCCCATACCACTACAACTACCAACAACCACTACTATTACTACTTCCATCCACGACAACTACCACCACCACCAACCAACCTTAACCACAAACCAGAACTACCACCACCAACCACAGCTACCACCACTACAACTACCACCACCACAACTACCACCACTACAACTACCACTACCACCACTACAACTACCACTACCACCACTACAATTACCACCATCAACCATCATGTAACAAAATGCGACATCCATAACATATAGACACCTCCAGATCATACTAGGTCAACTCATTAATCCCATTCTAACAACTATCCTGTTTCGTCCCAGGATGTCGGGATATATCCTAGTCCAGTTATCCTGTAAAGAGGCTTCTCTATAGCGCTTATGGGATCAAAACTGGATGAATATAAACCAACTAAATAAAAATTAATATCTTAATGACAAAGGTGACTAGGTGTTAGTTTACACAATCTCCTACATAAGCTCCTACACATAACTTGTAGTATCTTATTATAATTTTAATAGATTATTATATACTTTGCATATTGTGCTATAGGCACATAAAAGATATCTCTTAATAAGTACCATCTCTTGCGTGGTTGATGTCAACTAATGTGGCATGCAAAGAGTATGTTACATTTATTCGGCGTATGTATACACTCCCATATAGGCTGCATCCCAACCAGCGAACTGGGTGCTAAGGGTTTAACGATTAAGGGGGCCCCATCGTTAAATCAGTACCTTGGTTCAGCCAATCATAATGTGGCTCTGGCAATTGCGAAGGTGTTGTGGTAGCACTCACGATTCACTATTGCCAGATTCATCCAGCTGCTGGTTGATCACGATTGTCTCTAGACTGTTGTCTTGTCTCTTGATTACCGTGATACAATTATTTTCCAAAGTCTTGTACATAGTGTACATACTTGTAAATACCTATAATCATATTTGGTGTAGGAAAATATAATTTAAAGACTACTGTCCAGGTTAACAGGCCTTGATTACCTGGGTCGTAATAACTCATAAACACAATAATAATATAATTAAACATATATAATGTTTAGAATTCGCAGAAAAGGCAAAATATTCACAAACACTAATCTCAGGTCGAAGGAGACTCGAACCTACGAACCTTGGAACAAGGTACGCTGTGCTCTACCACCGAACCACACTCGTCCAATACCTTGGCGCCCAGCTAACGCTAGACCTTTTGGTCCAAGGCATCAGTCGATGCATTCAGTGGATGAGATGAAAAGCTGAGAGCCACCTGCCTGAAAGCTGGCTGCCTTGGACCAAAACGTCTAGCATTAGCTGGGCACCAAGGTATTGGCCCAGTGTGGTACAGTGGTAGAGCATTGCGTACCTTGTTCAAAGGTTCGTAGGTTTGAGTCTCCTTTGACCTGATATTACTGTTTGTGAATACATATACATACGTGTATGTGAGCTCGGTAATACACGGTATGACTCAGTAAGACTCGACTTAGCAATTGACTAACAACACAAATTCCCTAAATAGGCTAACTTCTTGACCATCAAGACATGAAACAGCTTGCTTGAACAGTTTGACGAACCCTTCACCAAACAGCAATAATGTTCAAAGCAGCAGCACACAGCATCAGAACAATGAGATAAAACTCCCTTTTTACTGAAATATTTTTCAGTAATACCAACTCCCCCGACTACGACGACGGTGCGTAGATGTCAGAACAACATGGGTTGAGAGGTGAAACTCAGGACCAGATATATAAAGAGTGTCTCATGACACACAATGTCAAATATCACTAAGTCTAAATAATGCTCAGTGACCAGAGTTGCACAGAGATACGAGAAGTATTTCTTGGCTCACAAAAGGTGACATACTTTACCAAAAAACTGAGTAAGAGAGAGAGAGAGAGAGAGAGAGAGGAGAGAGAGAGAGAGAAGAGAGAGAGAAGAAAGAGGCAGCCCTGACGACAGGTGTGGTCAGGTGACTCATAGCAGTTTCCGTCTCTTTGAAACACCGTGTGTAAAACATGGGTTTTTTATTTTAGCTATTAATGAAGATATCAGCAATGTAAAATTATATGAAAAGGTTATATATATACAATTACATTCACTGCGTCCTCTTTTTTTTAAGGGGCGCAACACACCACCACAACTAAAACTAATTCCACCAACCACTACAACCACAACTACCACCACCAATCACCACCACTACAACTACCACCACCAAACGCCACCACTACAACTACCGCCACCAATCACCACTACAACTACCACCACCACTACAACTACCACCACAAAACACCACCACTACAACTACAACCACAAAACACCACCACTACAACTACCACCACCAATCACCACCACTACAACTACTACCACCAAACACCACTACAACTACCACCACCAATCACCACTACAACTACCACCACCAATCACCACTTCAACTACCACCACCACTACAACTACCACCACCAAACACCACCACTACAACCACCACCACCAAACACCACCACTACAACCACCACCACCAAACACCATTACTACAACTACCACCACCAATCACCACCACTACAACTACCACCTCCAACCATCACCACTACAACTACCACCTCCAACCACCACCACTACAACTACCACCTCCAACCACCACCACTACAACTACCACCTCCAATCACCACCACTACAACTACCACCACCAATCACCACTACAACTACCACCACCAAACACAACTACAACTACCACCACCAATCATTACCACTACAATTACCACCACCAATCATCACCACTACAACTACCACCACCAATCATCACCACTACAACTACCACCTCCAACCATCACCACTACAACTACCACCTCCAACCACCACCACTACAACTACCACCTCCAACCACCACCACTACAACTACCACCTCCAACCACCACCACTACAACTACCACCTCCAATCACCACCACTACAACTACCACCACCAATCACCACTACAACTACCACCACCAAACACCACTACAACTACCACCACCAATCACCACCACTACAATTACCACCACCAATCATCACCACTACAACTACCACCACCAATCATCACCACTACAATTACCACCTCCAACCACCACCACACCACTACAACTACCACCTCCAACCACCACCACTACAACCACCACCAACCACAATCTCTGAGCAAGCTTCACAACTATTGCTATCAGTGTCACTACTGCTTGTGATGTCACTATTTCTGATAGTGAAGCTTGTACTGCGACCTATGTTGGCATTACTGCGACCTATGTTGACATTACTGCGACCTATGTTGGCATTACTGCGACCTATGTTGGCATTACTGCGGCCTATGTTGGCATTACTGCGACCTATGTTGGCATTACTGCGACCTATGTTGGCATTACTGCGACCAATGTTGGCATTACTGCGACCTATGTTGGCATTACTGAGACCTATGTTAGCATTACTGCGATCTATGTTGGCATTACTGCGACCTATGTTGGCATTACTGCGACCTATGTTAGCATTACTGCGATCTATGTTGGCATTACTGCGACCTATGTTGGCATTACTGCGTTGGCATTATTGCGACCAATGTTGGCATTACTGCGACCTATGTTGGCATTACTGCGGCTTATGTTGGCATTACTGCGTTGGCATTATTGCGACCAATGTTGGCATTATTGCGACCAATGTTGGCATTACTGCGACCAATGTTGGCATTATTGCGACCAATGTTGGCATTATTGCGACCAATGTTGGCATTACTGCGACCAATGTTGGCATTACTGCGACCAATGTTGGCATTATTGCGACCAATGTTGGCATTACTGCGACAATAAATAACATATGTATTGCCAGGATAAATAACATTTATAACCAGGATAATAACATTTATTGACAGGATAAATAACATTTATTGACAGGATAAATAACATATTTATTACCAGGATAAATAACATATTTATTACCAGGATAAATAACATATATATTGCCACGATAAATAACATATTTATTGCCAGGATAACTAACATATTTATTGCCACGATAAATAACAAATTTATTGCCACAATAAATAACATTTATTGCCACAATAAATAACATTTATTGCCACAATAAATAACAAATGTATTGCCACGATAGATATGTTTGATGCTCCTCAATTTCCTTGGTGATTTACACTCCGATCCTCAGGTTGGTAGTTTCTGGTGTCATTGACATAATTTCTGTCATATGAATGACTTTTAAATAATTCAGTTTTTGAAGTATTACCATACATTTACCTTTACCCCTCATAATGATTTTTGCATTAAATAGTTAGCTCATTTTGCAGGTGCAAATAATACTGATGCTAGGAATGATAGAATTTCAATATTTTTTACTATGTGATAGGTTCTGCTTATGTATCACTCATAGGGAATCTATGTATTGATGTAAACGAATCTATAAGATAGGAAATGGGCATTGATGTATCTACTAGGATACTGTTTTTAATAATTCATGTTAGGCGCTAAACTCAGTCAGCACAAGACTTGGTAAAGTCTCGAGTTAGGCTTCTTGGATATTACTCAACATAAACATATAACCAAACATTAGTCAGTAAACATAAACCTTTACTGAACCTTTTAGGTTCAGTAAAGGTTTATGTTTACTGACTAATGTTTGGTTATAACGAGACAGGTGTTTGCTAAGATGGATCACCATTTACTGGAGTAGTATATGCTTCTTGTAGATAGTAGTTGGTTCAGTAAACCGAGAGTTCATGAATGAGAGACTTCTGTAAAATTTGAGTATCTTTAATGTGCGAACGTTTCTCCTGCCAGTGGCTTCCTCAGTCCAATATAGTGAAGGATGGCAGAAGATCAGAAGGAATTTGATAGATTGTTTACATCGACTCCAGGCTGAAGGACTGTTTACCTCAAGCTCCTAATCTTCCATCAGGCAAGAGAGAGGTATCATAATCTATCCATGGAAAATCCTAGAGGAACTGGTCCCAAATCTTCACACAGAAATCACTCCCTAAGAAACCAAAAGACTAAGTAGACGGTGCAACATACCCCCAATGAAAAGCAGGGATGTTGTGAGTACACTAAGAGAAAACACAATAAGTGTATGGGGCCCTAAACTGTTCAACAGCCTCCCACCATAAATAAAGGAAATTATCGATAGACCCCTGGCTGCCTTCAAGAGGGAGCTGGACAGATACCTAAAGTCAGTGCCTGACCAGCCGGGCTGTGATTCATACGTTGTATTACGTGCGGCCAGTAGTAACAGACTTATTGATCAGGCCCTGTTCCACAGGGAGGCCTGGTCATGGACCGGGCCGTGGGGGCCTTCACCTCCGAACCGACCTCCAGGTAGACTCCAGGTTGCCAGCAACTTTTAACTTATTTATAATTTATTATCTTTGACTAAAGATTTCTTGAACAGGTTTTGGAAAACATTAAGATATGCAATTGTATATTGATTTTGAAATAAGTAAGTTTACAATAGGTCGAATGCTGAACCATGAGACCACAAGAGGTGTATTTGTTTAGCAATGAGCAATGTATGATGCAGTAGTATTGTATTTGTTGTTTACTGTTGTTGTTTGTTTATTGCCGTACTGACTGGCTGGTTGGCTGGCTTACTGGCTGGCTGGCTTACTGCCTGCCTGCCTGCCTGCCTGCCTGCCTGCCTGCCTGCCTGCCTGCCTGCCTGCCTGCCTGCCTGCCTGCCTGCCTGCCTGCCTGCCTGCCTGCCTGCCTGCCTGCCTGCCTGCCTGCCTGCCTGCCTGCCTGCCTGCCTGCCTGCCTGCCTGCCTGCCTGCCTGCCTGCCTGCCTGCCTGCCTTATGCTACTGCTGCCATCGCCGACGCCGCCAGTACTATTACTGCTGCTACTACCGCCAGTACTATTACTACTACTACTACCACCAGCACTATTACTACTACAACCACCAGTATTATTACTACTACTACCACTACTACTACTACCTACTACTACTACTACTACTACTACCGTTGCTTCTACTGTTACTACTATTATTATTATTATTACCACCACCACAACTATTGTTACTACTACTATTACCATTGCAGCTATTACTACTGATGTTACTACTACTACTACTATCATTATTACCACTGCATCTATTGCTACTACTAGTACGACTAGGACTATTAATGTCACTAACGTTAATATTACTAAACTTGTTATTAATATCGCTTTTATTGATACTATTATTATTATTCATAAAAATAATTTCCCTACTTCATCTCTTGCTATTATTGATATTGCTACTTATGCTGTTGTTGAACAAGCTATTTATACGGCTGCTGTTGCTACTGCTCCTATTGATATTTCTGCTATTGAAATCGGTACAATCGGTACTGCTACTGTTCCTGTTGCTGCTGTTATTTCTATTGCTTCTGTTGTTAATGTTGATACAATTGCTATGGCTGCTAAAATAGTAGCAGTAGCAACGGGAGCAGCGGCAACGCTAGCAGTAGCAATAGCAGGAGTAGCAACAACAGTAGTTGTAGCAGTGGCAATTGCAGAGTGGCATTAGAAAAAGGAGCAGCTGAAAGATCTGCATTCTCTGCAACAGCAGCAACCTCAAAAGTAGCAATTGCTGTAGCTGCAACAATTGTTTCTGTTGTAATTTTCTCTACTGCTCCTTTCTTATTGATACTTTTGCTACTGTTGCGACTGCTACTTTATCTCTCGCTACTCTTGCTACTGATATTGTTGCTGTTGTTGCTACTTTGATATTTTTGTTATGTTGCTACTGGTGCTATCTCTGTTGCTTCTGCTAATTTTCCTACTGTTCCTGTTGCTACTGTTGCAAATGCTACTGTGTGTACTGTTTATGCTGCTACTGCCACTTTTGATACTGCTGTTGTTACTGTTTGAACGATTACTGTTGCTACAGCTTCTCTTGTTCTTCCTACTGTTACTAAGGGTTTTATTTCAACTGCTTTTGTTGTTACTGTTGCTGTTGATAGCGTTATTATTTATTCTACTACCGTTGATACTAAGTCTTTTGCTACTACTACTATTGTTGTTAAGTTTATTGATATTAGTCCTGTTGATGCTACTACTGTTGTCCTGCTACTGTTGCTATTACTGATGCAGCTACAGCTGCTACTCCTGTTGTTGCTATTGCCGCTTACGCAGCTATTGTTGCTATAGCTGTTTATACAGCTGTTGTTGCTATTGCTGCTTGTACAGCTGTTGTTTCTAATGTTGCTTATACAGCTGTTATTGCTATTGCTGTTTATACAGCTGTTGTTGCTATTGCTGCTTATACAGCTGTTGTTGCTACTGCTGCTTATACATCTGTTGTTGCTACTGTTGCTTAAACAGCTGTTGTTGCTACTGTTGCTTATACAGCTGTTGTTGCTACTGTTGCTGATACAGCTGTTGTTGCTACTGTTGCTTATACAGCTGTTATTGCTATTGTTGCAATAACAGGATGTGCTGGCTGTTGCTACTGATAGTTTGCTACTATTTCTGTGGCTACGTATACTTGTGTTACTATTGCAAATGCTGCTATAACTCTTTATACTGCTTCTGTTACTATTAATACTGTTCATCTGCTGCTGTTGCTACCACTACTGTTGCTGTTACTACTTCTGCTACTTTTTCCAATGCTTTATTGCTTCTGCTGTTAGTGCTATTACTGTTGCTGCTTCTGTTACGTAGCTACTGCTACTGTTGCTGCTTCTGTTATGTAGCTACTGCTACTGTTGCTGCTTCTGTTACGTAGCTACTGCTACTGTTGCTGCTTCTGTTATGTAGCTACTGTTGCTGCTTCTGTTATGTTGATACTTTTACTGGTCAGCTATAGAGCTAATTAAGTCCAAGGGAGGGGTCCCAATCATATGTAGCATCTTGCCTAGAAGGGGAGTGGGAAATGAATGGTTGTCTAGGGCAATTGGTGCAAATTGCTGGCTAGACAGATACTGCAAGGAACTTGCAATCCCATTCATTGACAACTGGGACAACTTTTATGGCAAACATGATATGTATGCAAGGGATGGGGTACATCTCTCTGGGACAGGGGTGGAAGCACTTGCCAACTCGATTGAGAGGGCCATTGCTGACATGCCTAGTATTTTAAACTGATAGAGATAGAGGTATGGGTGTGTGTGGGAAACAGTCAGTTTGCAACACTAGGGCTGAAAACAGTAAGTGTATAAAAGACATTCATCATAAAGTTACAAATAAGGGCAATGGATCAGGACAGCAAACAAAGGGAGACAGCAGGGGAAAACAAGAGACTAGCTCCCTTAAGGTTTACTATACTAATAGCAGGAGTGTAAGAAATAAGATAGATGAGCTAAGATTAATTGCAAGTGCAGGAAACATAGATATTATTGCTATAACAGAGACCTGGCTCAATCTGAAAGATAGAGAGTTGCCTTCTGAATGTCACATACAAGGCTATAAATTATTCCACACTGATAGGGTCAACAGGAAGGGTGGTGGAGTAGCGATGTACGTCAGAGACAATTTAAAGTGTTGTGTTAGACAAGATATAAAATTAGAAGCGTCAGCCACTGAATCTCTTTGGTTACAGCTTCTTGAGGGCCGTGTAAAACTTATTTTGGGTGTGATTTACAGGCCCCCAAATCTTGATAGGGAGTGCAGTAAACTTCTATGGGATGAAATTCGTGAGGCATCTACACATGAAAATGTTGTGCTAATGGGAGATTTCAACTTTAGACAAATTGACTGGAGCAATTTGACAGGAAATTTAGAGTCAAGTGACTTTCTTGATACGATTCAGGATTGTTTTTGAAACAGTTGGTGACAGAACCAACTAGAGGAAATAACCTGCTAGACTTGGTTCTTGCCAGCAGGGAAACGCTAGTTAATAATCTTGAGGTTAATGATGAGCTTGGGGAAAGTGATCACAAATCACTCAGTTTTAATATATCATGGAATTACCCTACTAATGGAAATCAAGTCTCTGTCCCTGACTTCCGCCTGGCTGATTTCATAGGACTGAAAAATTACCTGGGTAGGCTGAACTGGAATGACCTGACAGTGGGTCAGGTAGGTGGTGATTGCCAATATGACGTTTTCCAGAGAATAGTTCTAGCTGCTCAGACAGCTTATGTTCCTAATAGGAAATCAGATCAAACAAAAATGATCCTAAATGGATGAACAATAGATTAAAACATCTCATTGGTCAAAAGAGAGGCATATATAGGCGAATCAAAAGAGGAGAGGGGCAATTAGGTAATCAATATATTCAGTTAAAGAGAGAAATAAAAAGGGAATAAGAAAAGCAAAAAGAGACTATGAGGTTAAAGTTGCGAGAGAATCGAAGACTAACCCAAAAAGGGTTTTTCAGGTATACAGAAGTAAGATTAGGGACAAGATAGGCCCACTCAAAAGTCACTCAGGTCAGCTCACCGACAGTGATAAGGAAATGTGTAGAATGTTTAACACTTACTTCCTCTCAGTTTTTACACAGGAAGATACTAGCGATATTCCAGAAATAATTAATTATGTAGAACAGGATGATAGTAAACTATGCACGATTAGGGTCACAAGTGACATGGTCCTTAGACAAATAGATAAATTGAAACCTAACAAATCCCCAGGCCCTGATGAACTGTATGCAAGGGTTCTAAAGGAATGTAAAGAGGAGCTTAGCAACCCGTTGGCTAATCTTTTCAACATATCACTGCAAACTGGCATGGTGCCAAATAAGTGGAAAATGGCAAATGTAATACCTATTTTCAAAGCAGGTGACAGGTCCTTAGCTTCGAACTATAGACCAATAAGCCTAACCTCCATAGTGGGAAAATTTATGGAATCAATAATTGCCGAGGCAATTCGCAGCCATCTTGAAAAGCATAAATTAATCAAAGAATCTCAGCACGGTTTTACAAAAGGGCGTTCCTGCCTTACAAATTTAATAACTTTTTTCACTAAGGTGTTTGAGGAGGTAGATCATGGTAATGAATATGATATTGTGTATATGGACTTCAGTAAGGCTTTTGATAGAGTCCCACATCAGAGACTATTGAGGAAAATTAAGGCACACGGAATAGGAGGAGAAATTTTTCCTGGGTAGAGGCATGGTTGACAAATAGGCAGCAGAGAGTTTGCATAAATGGGGAGAAATCAGAGTGGGGAAGTGTCACAAGCGGTGTTCCACAGGGGTCAGTATTGGGCCCCTTGTTGTTCACAATCTACATAAACGACATAGATGAGGGAATAAATAGCGACATAAGCAAGTTTGCCGATGACACCAAAATAGGCCGTCCAATTCATTCAAATGAGGACATTAGAGCACTCCAGGAAGATTTGAATAGACTGATGCAGTGGTCGGAGAAGTGGCAGATGCAGTTTAATATAGATAAATGCAAAGTTCTAAATATTGGACAGGACAATAACCATGCCACATATAAACTAAATAATATAGATCTTAATACTACTGATTGCGAAAAGGATTTAGGAGTTCTGGTTAGCAGTAATCTAAAACCAAGACAGCAGTGCATAAGTGTTCGCAATAAAGCGAACAGAATCCTTGGCTTCATATCAAGAAGCATAAATAATAGGAGTCCTCAGGTTGTTCTTCAACTCTATATATCCTTGGTGAGGCCTCATCTAGATTATGCTGCACAGTTTTGGTCACCGTATTACAGAATGGATATAAATGCTCTGGAAAACGTACAAAGGAGGATGACTAAGTTGATTCCATGTATCAGAAATCTTCCCTATGAGGATAGACTGAGGGCCCTGAATCTGCACTCTCTAGAAAGGCGTAGAATTAGGGGGGATATGATTGAGGTGTATAAATGGAAAACAGGAATAAATAAAGGTGATGTAAATAGCGTGCTAAAAATATCTAGTATTGACAGGACTCGCAGCAATGGCTTTAAGTTGGATAAATTCAGATTCAGGAAGGATATAGGAAAGCATTGGTTTGGTAATAGAATTGTCGATGAGTGGAACAAACTCCCGAGTACAGTTATAGAGGCTAAAACGTTGTGTAGTTTTAAAAATAGGCTGGATAAATATATAAGTGGGTGCGGGTGGGTGTGAGTTGGACCTGACTAGTTTGTGCTACTAGGTCAGATGCCGTGCTCCTTCCTTAAGTGAATGTAACCTGACCTGGATGGGTCGGGGCATTGGCTTAAGTCGGTGGGAGATTTGGACCTGCCTCGCATGGGCCAGTAGGCCTGCTGCAGTGTTCCTTCTTTCTTATGTTCTTATGTTCTTATGTTCTGTTATGTTGCTGCTGCTACTGTTGTTGCTTCTGTTAAGTTGCTACTACTTCTGTTATGTTTGCTACTGCTACTGTTGTTGCTTATGTTAAGTTGCTTCTGCTACTGTTGCTGCTTCTGTTATGTTGCTACTTTTATTCTTGCTGTTTCTGTTGTTAAATTACTACTTGTAGTATTGTTGCTGTTGTGACAACTGTTGTTCTTACTGCCTGTCTTGCTACTCCTATTGTTGATATTGCTACTGCTGTTACCACTGCTGCTATTGCTACTACTACTGTTGATACTGTTACTTATATTGCTATTGCATCAATTACTTCTACTACTATGCTATTTAAACTTTTTCTTATTGTTGTTTCTGCTACTTTTGCTATTGCTACTGTTACGTTTGCAACTGCTATTGGTGGTACTATTACTTTTTTACCCTCGCTAATGATACTGTTGCTACTGCTACTTTTGCTGATGTTACTGTTGCTACAGCTACTGTTGGTACCACTACCCTTTACCCTTGTTACAGCTACCGTTGCTTCTGCTACTTTGATTGATGTTACTGTTGCTATTGTTGCTTTTGCTTGAGAACTTAGGAAACCTCGCTAGGTTTCCAGTTTAACTCGTAAAAAAATAGGTTATTTTTGCTGGGCGATCTGAGAGAGGTATCTTCCGTATCCCTTTGGGGATACGGGGGTTATCCCTAGTTAGTTGTACTGCATTTATCAGAGAAAGGTATCCCCCATATCCCTTAACCCCATCTCTTTATACTTCAATGCCAGTGTTAGATTGCAGCTGCTGGACCGTTCCTTGCTAGGGATGAAATTTTGTTTTAGTAAATTTTTCCTGCCATTTTACGAGTGCAAGAGTGTTATATACAGAATCTTTACTTCTGGGTCTTATTAATAATTCTGCGGCAATTTCTATTGACCTTCAATATTTATAATTATAATGTCAATCATGTATGTATTTATTAAAGTGCTCAGAAAGATTGAGAGAAATCAAGAAAATTTTTTTTTTTTGCATCCATGAAATTGTGAGACATACTACCATTCTCAGGATGCGATGCACAATAGTTAATTAACATCCAGGTCCCTATTTAATACAGTGGCAACAGTTAATTAACATCCAGGTCCCTATTTAATACAGTGGCAACAGTTAATTAACATCCAGGTCCCTATTTAATACATTGCCAACAGTTAATTAACATCCAGGTCCCTATTTAATACATTGACAACAGTTAATTAACATCCAGGTCCCTATTTAATACATTGGCAACAGTTAATTAACATCGAGATCCCTATTTAATACAGTGGTAACAGAGGTAAGACATTCCTCAGGATCTCCTCCCTTCTGGGATTGAAGCCGGGTTCTTCAGTTGTCAGCTTAGGGTGCTATTACTGGGTTACGTGTTTGTATGTGTCTGCATTCAGTCATAAACAACTGCGCTGCCATAATTTCTATATATTTCACACATCTAAAGTCTCGACTCAAGGTTCCCTCAGGAAATTTAAGAGACAAGTCTTGCAATCTGATGCATTTCATGGAGTCTGGGTAGTGTCGACCCCAGTTGGCAAAGAATTCAGCATCACCTGCAGCACCAGACTCTCCAGAAGGCGGGAGGACCTTGACATAGTTCCGGGAGGAGAGTGACTGTGGTCTGACCTGCTGTTCCTGCAGCTGACAATAATGGTGTCTGGTTGGATCAAAATGGCGTGCTGCTGACAACGGTGAAGAAAAGACACTTCAGAACAAGCTGATATTTTAAGCTTTACACAGTGAAACAATGTGAGAATAAAAGCTTGTTCTCCACTGTAATAACTAGGCAATTAATCCACCTAAATTCTTCAATTTTTCAACTGTAATCTATCATAATTAATATTTGCAAAACCTTTTTTTTTTCAATGCAAGTAAATTCAGTCTGTGCATCAGAACAGAAGTCTAATTGTCAGTCTTATTTGCTTTTCATGGGTCGAATCATGGCTCCTGGCGCCATCTATTGACTATAGTCTACCGGCTTTACTGATTTATGGCTGTCAGAGACAGATCGTGCCTAATTCTGAAACTGTGTAGTGTCTACCTTCACCGCCTTTTCAAATGGATAATTTCCGCCGTGACACTAAAAAAGCACTTCCTAACAGCCCTGGGGCTCATCTGAGTATTCCCTTACCATCTTCGTCCCATAGCACTCTATGATCTATGATCCTCTAAGTATTTTGGATGTCATGGTCATGTTCCCACCTTGTTCTTTCTTTCTTCTAGTGTAGTTAGATTTAGCTTATTCGGTCTATTATCTCAGGTCGTCCTCCTCAGCACCAGTAACTGTCTCAGCGTAAAGTCTTGAATCCTCTTTAGTTTCCAGATGAGGAGCTGTACGATTAGGCTAACATAAGCTGTTCATGTTGACCTAAATGAATCATTGTTAAGATTCCTGACAGCATTTTTTAGGGTGGCTAGTTTTCCATACGACACTAACACCATTAATGATGGCTAGCAACACTGAACCTTCAATGCTGAGAGGTTGCTGTGGGGATGCTGGGATTCTTGGATGATGCTGGGATTCTTGGATAATGCTGGGGTGATGCTGGTATTCTTGGATGATGCTGGGGTGATGCTGGTATTCTTGGATGATGCTGGGGGTGATGTTGAGATTCTTGAATGATGCTGGGATTCTTGAATGATGCTGGGGTGATGCTGGGATTCTTGGTTGATACTGGGGTGATGCTGAGATTCTTGGATGATGCTGGGGTGATGCTGGGATTCTTGGATGATGATTACCTCAGAACTCCTCCTCATCTTCCGTTGTTCTTGTCTGTTCTGCACTGAAGAAGCCACTGGTTGGAGTAACATTTCTCATTCATCAACAAGACTACGTGTTCACTACCTTCTCATGTTTGATTACCTCTAAGTTTTCGATACTTGGAGACAAATCCAGAAAGAAGATCGTGGTTTCATTCTCCAATAGAATGCTTTTTTCCTTAAAAAATGTCTTATAAAATATTATTAACTTCACCTATTGTTGATAACTGGTTCAAATAACCGACAGGTTGATGAATAAGACATTTGTGCAACCCTTGGGTACCTTTACTGTGCAAACGTTTCGCTAACCAGCAGCTTCCTCAGTCCTATACAGAGAAGAATGGTTGAAGATCAGAAGGAGTTTGGGGTAATCAGTCCCCTCAGCCTGGAGTCGATAAGAGTGTAAACGTGGAAAAGGTACTTATATACTGCAGACAGGTGACATCACCTACGACCTCTTCACCTCACCTGTCTGCCGTATATAAGTACCTTTTCCGCACTTATACTGCATTCTTTTTAAGACTGATGGACCGTTCACGTCTACTGAGGAACTGATTACCTCAAACTACTTCTGATCTTCAACCCTTCATCTCTGTATTGGACTGAGGAAGCCAGTGGTTGGCTAAACGCTTCCACATAAAAAAGTACCCAATTGCCTTATTCATCATTGCGTTTCTAATCCTCTGTCTTATTTCAATAGTCAATTTTCGGGGTTTAACTCTTCCAGGATTGGAAAGAAGAGAGAAAGAAGCGGAGAGAGGAATTTTGTGGAGAATTTTCTCCCGTGGAACAAGTTTCTTCAGTATGTGACTAAAATTGGCAAAATGTTTCAATAAAAGTCCTCTCTGCAATTGTGTCTTTTTTCTTCCCCTTTGTCGGTTTGTACCATTTATCTCCCACGTTCATTCAGTATTTTTTTCCTTATTCGATTTTCCCATTGTGTTGTTTCCTTCAATATCTGTATCACTGCTCTTTTTTTTTTTGGGGGGTCATACTTTTGTCTTGGTCGTCTTTTGTTTAGTGGAGGACTATAAACAGTTGTTCTAATTACCTTACACTCTGTTATTTATCGTAACAGGGACATTGTAATAGTAAATGGTCTAAGTCGGACCGAAACGTCGTCGTAGATTCTCCTGTGTGCGGGTTACCGCCTTTTCCGGCATATAAGGCGCACGATCATACTAGACGATGTTTGCAAGCAGTTGTAACGTAACGTTAGTGAACAACTGCTGAAGCATAACCCAAAGCCTACCCTTAACCCTGACCTTGAGCATATAAGGAGCAGGCTGATTTCCCGAGACATTTTTGTGGGCAAAAAGCTCTTCTTATATGCCGGAAACTATGGTAGTTGTGTACATTGTGAAGTCTTCACTCCAGAGGGTGGTCATCCCTTCAAGACTCTCCATATCTATCCTCTATTCTCACTTTCTATATTCGATATTTCTCAGGTAGTATTTAGAGATGGGAAAAAACACACACAGATGCAATATAATGCCATCCTATATTTACGTTTCGCCCTCACAGTGGGCTTTATCTTGTCGTAAACGGATCTGTTTGTGACTTGATAGAACCCACTATGTTTGTGACGATAGAACCCACTGTGTTTGTGACTTGATAGAACCCTCTGTGTTTGTGACTTGATAGAACCCACTGTGTTTGTGACTTGATAGAACCCACTGTGTTTGTGACTTGATAAGAACCCACTGTGTTTGTGACTTGATAAGAACCAACTGTGTTTGTGACTTGATAGAACCCACTGTGTTTGTGATTTATAAAACCCACTGTGTGATTTGATAGAACCCACTGTGTTTGTGACTTGATAGAACCCACTGTGTTTGTGACTTGATAGAACCCACTGTGTTTGTGATTGATAGAACCCACTGTGTTTGTGACTTGATAAAACCCACTGTTTGTGATTGATAGAACCCACTGTGTTTATGACTTGATAGAACCCACTATGTTTGTGACTTGATAGAAACCACTGTGTTTGTGACCTGATAGAACCCACAGTGTTTGTGACTGATTGAACCCACTGTGTTTGTGACTTGATAAGAACGCACTGTGTTTGTGACTTAAAATCCACCGTGTGGTCCAAACAGTCAATAAAGGATTGCATTAAAATGCATTTGTGTTTATTTTTCATTGTGTCTATATTTTATACCATTTATCTCCATAGACTTTAGGGAGTTTTAGGACTCTACGGGATGTGTGTGTAGTGCCATAGAGGCTAAAGTCCTCTAGCAGAACTAGGGTGGGGTTCCTGTTGTAGTGGTGGGGTTGCTGTTGTAGGGGTAGGGCTGCTGTTGTAGTAGTGCAGCTGCTGTTGTAGTGGTGGGGCTGCTGTTGTAGTGGTGGGGTTGTTATTGTAGTAGTGCAGATGCTGTTGTAGCGGTGGGGTTGCTGCTGTAGTTGTGAGGTTGCTGTTGTAGTGGTGGGGCTGCTGTTGTAGTCGTGAGGTTACTGTTGTGGTGGTGTGGCTGCTGTTGTAGTGGTGGGGTTGCTGTTGTAGTGGTGGGGTTACTGTTGTAGGGGTGGAGTTGCTGTTGTAGTGGTAGGGTTGCTGTTGTAATAGTGCGGCTGCTGTTGTAGTGGTGGGGTTGCTGTTGTAGTGGTCGGGCTGCTGCTGTAGTTGTGAGGTTGCTGTTGTAGTGGTGGGGCTGCTGTTGTAGTCGTGAGGTTACTGTTGTGGTGGTGTGGCTGCTGTTGTAGTGGTGGGGTTGCTGTTGTAGTGGTGGAGTTGCTGTTGTAGTGGTGGAGTTGCTGTTGTAGTGGTGGGGTTGCTGTTGTAATAGTGCGGCTGCTGTTGTAGTGGTGGAGTTGCTGTAGTAGTGGTGGGCTGCTGTAGTAGTGGTGGGCTGCTGTAGTAGTGGTGGGGCTGCTGTTGTAGTGGTGGGGCTGCTGTTGTAGTGGTGGGGTTGCTGTTGTAGTAGTGCAGCTGCTGTTGTAGTGGTCGGGCAGCTGTTGTAGTTGTGAGGTTGTTGTTGTAGTGGAAAGGTTTCTGTTGTAGTGGTGTAGCTGCTGTTGTAGTGGTGAGGTTACTGTTGTGGTGGTGTGGCTGCTGTTGTAGGGATGGTTTTGCTGTTGTAGTGGTTTGGTTTCTGTTGTAATAGTGCGGCTGCTGTTGTAGTGGTGGGGCTGATGTTGTAGTGGTGGGTTTGCAGTTGTAGTGCGGCTGCTGTAGTAGTGGTGGGGCTGATGTTGTAGTGGTGGGTTTGCTGTTGTAGTGCGGCTGCTGTAGTAGTGGTGGGGTTGCTGTTGTAGTGGTGGGTTTGCTGTTGTAGTAGTGCAGCTGCTGTTGTAGTGTTGGGGTTGCTGTTGTAGTGGTCGGGCTGCTGCTGTAGTTGTGAGGTTGCTGTTGTAGTAGTGGGGTTGCTGTTGTAGTGGTGGGGTTGCTGTTGTAATAGTGAGGCTTCTGTTGTAGTGGTGGGGTTGCTGTTGTAGAAGTGAGGCTGCTGTTGTTTTGGTGTGGCTGCTGTTTTAGTGGTGGTAGTTCCTGTTGTAGTGGTGGGGCTGCTGTTGTAGTGGTGGTAGTTCCTGTTGTAGTGGTGAGGCTGCTGTTGTAGTGGTGGTAGTTCCTGTTGTAGTAGTGGGGCTGCTGTTGTAGTGCTGGGGTTGCTGTTGTAGTGGTGGGGTTGCTGTTGTAGTGGTGGTGTGCTTTTGTAATAGTGGTTGTAGTGGTAGGGCTGCTGATGTAGTGGTGGTAGTTCCTGTTGAAGTGGTGGGGTTGCTGTTGTGTAGTGGTCGGGCTGCTGCTGTAGTTGTGAGATTGCTGTTGTAGTAGTGAGGTTACTGTTGTGGTGGTGTGGCTGCTGTTGTAGTGGTGGTTTTGCTGTTGTAGTGGTGGGGTTGTTATTGTAGTAGTGCAGATGCTGTTGTAGCGGTGGGGTTGCTGTTGTGTAGTGGTCGGGCTGCTGCTGTAGTTGTGAGATTGCTGTTGTAGTAGTGAGGTTACTGTTGTGGTGGTGTGGCTGCTGTTGTAGTGGTGGTTTTGCTGTTGTAGTGGTGGGGTTGCTGTTGTAGTGGTGGGGCTGCTGTTGTAGTGGTGGGGTTGCTGCTGTAGTTGTGAGGTTGCTGTTGTATTGGTGGGGTTGCTGTTGTAGTGGTGGGGTTGCTGTTGTAGTGGTACGGTTGCTGTTGTAATAGTGAGACTTCTGCTGTAGTGGTGGGGTTGCTGTTGTAGAAGTGAGGCTGCTATTGTTTTGGTGTGGCTGCTGTTGTAGTGGTGGTAGTTCCTGTTGTAGTTGTGGGGCTGATGTTGTAGTGGTGGTAGTTCCTGTTGTAGTGGTGGGGCTGCTATTGTAGTGGTGGTAGTTCCTGTTGTAGTGGTGGGGCTGCTGTTGTAGTGGTGGTGGCTGCTGTTGTATTAATGGGGCTGCTATTGTGGTGGTGGTGGCAATTGTTGTAGTAATGGGGCTGCTATTGTAGTGGTGGTGGCCGCTGTTGTAGTAATGGGGCTGCTGTTGTGGTGTTCTGGATGTTGTCGTGGTGGTGGGGCTGCTGTTGTAGTTGTGGGGCTCCTGTTGTAGTGGTGCAGCTGCTGTTGTAGTTGTGGGGCTTCTGTTGTAGTGGTGCAGCTGTTGTTGTAGTGGTGGGGCTGCTGTAGTAGAGGTGTGGCTGCTGTTGTAGTAATGGGACTACTGTTGTGGTGGTGGGTTGATGTTGTAGTAGTGGGGTTGCTGTTGTGGTGGTGGGGCTGCTGTTGTAGTGATGGTGGCTGCTGTTGTAGTAGTGGGGTTGCTCTTGCAGTGGTGGGGCTGCTGTTGTAGTGGTAGTGGCTGCTGTTGTAGTGGCTGCTGTTGTGGTGGTGGCTGCTGTTGTAGTGGTGGGGCTGCTGCTGTGTTGTGGTGGTTGCTGTTGTTGGGAAATTGGTTTCGTTCCTTGGATCGCGAGCTCTTCTCTAGCTACAAGGCACCTCCCTAGAAGGGACCACAATGGTCTTTATAACAAGACCAATCACAGCAGTATAATTCTGCAACCTCATCCAATCAGCCAATCACTAGCGGGAAAATTTATCACAACGTCAACACGAGAACCAATCACACGAGAGCGAACTAATCAAAACAAACAGCACTTTTTTTTGTCTAACAGTCAATTACCAAACAGTAATCGCAAACACCATTTGAAACTCCTAACTAATATTATTTCGCAGATATCAAAAGGTCACAAAAATGCCATTTCGACCTGATGGAGCTGAAATAACCGGACAATAAATGCGTAATGTTATTTTTATATAAATATATTTTAACTAACAGCAATTAACCGTCGGCTAAACAACAAATTCATTACAATATATGTCATGTGTATTGTTTCTAAACTATTACCAAATAAAATGTTGGTTGCCTACATGTGTCGCCAGGAAGCGAGCGAGCGGAGAAACTGACGTATATTCTCAGACCCTACTTTATATATATATATATATATCCTGGCCCGCCGCAGTTTGGCAAATATATATATATCAATGCCCCACGCAGAAACAAGCGGGTATATACAGAGAAAGATCGCAGTCAGCAGGACTCGATACTGCCACTGAGACGGTCAAGATTCCCAGGCAGCACTCTTATGTAGCATCTGTGGCTGAGTGGATAAGAGCGCTGCCTGGGAATCTTGACCGAGTCCTGCTGACTGCGATCTTTCTCTGTATATATCCGCTTGTTTCTGCGTGGGGCATTGATATATATATTTTCCAAACTGCGGCAGGCCAGGATTCGACCCCACGACACATTGTCCCGCCTCAAGAGACAACACAACGTACGTGTCGCCCTATCCGGAGGGTGATACGTACGTGAAGGAGCTGGAGAGCTTCTCCATGGAGATGTGGTTGAATCTCCCTCTCGTGTGGTTGACGACCCTAAAGAGTGCTTCCTTTATCTTATCAAAGACTGAAAAGGCTTCTCTGTGCTGGCTGAGTAGACTTCACTGTGTGCTGGCTGAGCAGGTTTTATTGTGTTGGTTGAGTAGGCTTCACTGTGTGCTGCCTGAGTAAGCCTCGCTGTGTGCTGGATGAGTAGGCTTCACTGTGTGTTGCCTGAGTAGATTTCCCTGTGTGTTGCCTGAGTATATTTCCCTGTGTTACCTGAGTAGGCTTCACTGTGTGTTACCTAAGTAGGCTTCACTGTGTGTTGCCTGAGTAGGCTTCACTGTGTGTTGCCTGAGTAGGCTTCACTGTGTGTTGCCTGAGTAGGCTTCAGTGTGTACTGGATGAGTAGGCTTCACTGTGTGCTGGATGAGTAGGTTTCACTGTGTGCTGGATGAGTAGGTTTCACTGTATACTGGATGAGTAGGTTTCACTGTGTGCTGGATGAGTAGGTTTCACTGTGTGCTGGATGAGTAGGTTTCACTGTGTACTGGATGAGTAGGTTTCACTGTGTACTGGATGAGTAGGTTTCACTGTGTGCTGGATGAGTAGGCTTCACTGTGTGCTGGATGAGTAGGTTTCACTGTGTACTGGATGAGTAGGTTTCACTGTGTGCTGGATGAGTAGGTTTCACTGTGAGCTGGATGAGTAGGTTTCACTGTGTGCTGGATGAGTAGGTTTCACTGTGTGCTGGATGAGTAGGTTTCACTGTGTGCTGGATGAGTAGGTTTCACTGTGTACTGGATGAGTAGGCTTCACTGTGTGCTGAATGAGTAGGTTTCACTGTGTACTGGATGAGTAGGCTTCACTGTGTGCTGGATGAGTAGGTTTCACTGTGTGCTGGATGAGTAGGTTTCACTGTGTACTGGATGAGTAGGTTTCACTGTGTGCTGGATGAGTAGGCTTCACTGTGTGCTGGATGTGTATGTTTCACTGTGTGCTGGATGAGTAGGTTTCTCTGTGTGCTGGATGTGTAGGATTCACTGTGTGTTGCCTGAGTAGGCTTCACTGTGTGTTGCCTGAGTAGGCTTCAGTGTGTACTGGATGAGTAGGCTTCACTGTGTGCTGGATGTGTAGGCTTCACTGTGTGCTGGATGAGTAGGTTTCACTGTGTGCTGGATGAGTAGGCTTCACTGTGTACTGGATGAGTAGGCTTCACTGTGTACTGGATGAGTAAGTTTCACTGTGTACTGGATGAGTAGGTTTCACTGTGTGCTGGATGTGTAGGCTTCACTGTGTGCTGGATGTGTAGGCTTCACTGTGTGCTGGATGTGTAGGCTTCACCGTGTGCTGGATGTGTAGGCTTCACTGTGTACTGGATGAGTAGGTTTCACTGTGTGCTGGATGAGTAGGTTTCACTGTGTGCTGGATGAGTAGGTTTCACTGTGTGCTGGATGTGTAGGCTTCACTGTGTGCTGGGTGAGTAAGCTTCACTGTGTATTGGCCGAGTGGGCTTCACTATGCTAGCCGAGTAGGCTGCACTATATGCTGGATGAGCATGTTTCTCTGTGCTAGCTGAGTAGTCTTTACTGTGCTAGCTGAGTAGTCTTTACTGTGCTAGTTGAGTAGTCTTTACTGTGCTAGTTGAGTAGTCTTTACTGTGCTAGGTGAGCAGTCTTTACTGTGCTAGTTGAGTAGTCTTTACTGTGCTAGTTGAGTAGTCTTTACTGTGCTAGGTGAGCAGTCTTTACTGTGCTAGGTGAGCAGTCTTTACTGTGCTAGGTGAGTAGTCTTTACTGTGCTAGATGAGCAGTCTTTACTGTGCTAGCTGAGTAGTCTTTACTGTGCTAGCTGTGTAGTTTTTACTGTGCTAGCTGAGTAGTCTTTACTGTGCTAGCTGAGTAGTCTTTACTGTGCTAGCTGAGTAGTCTTCGCTGTGCTAGCTGAGTAGTCTTCACTGTGCTAGCTGAGTAGTCTTCACTGTGCTAGCTGAGTAGTCTTCACTGTGCTAGCTGAGTAGTCTTTACTGTGCTAGCTGAGTAGTCTTCACTGTGCTAGCTGAGTAGTCTTTACTGTGCTAGCTGAGTAGTCTTCACTGTGCTAGCTGAGTAGTCTTCACTGTGATAGCTGAGTAGTCTTTACTGTGATAGCTGAGTAGTCTTTACTGTGCTAGCTGAGTAGTCTTCACTGTGCTAGCTGAGTAGTCTTCACTGTGATAGCTGAGTAGTCTTCACTGTGCTAGCTGAGTAGTCTTCACTGTGATAGCTGAGTAGTCTTCACTGTGATAGCTGAGTAGTCTTTACTGTGATAGCTGAGTAGTCTTTACTGTGCTTGCTGAGTAGTCTTCACTGTGCTTGCTGAGTAGTCTTCACTGTGCTAGCTGAGTAGTCTTTACTGTGCTAGCTGAGTAGTTTTCACTGTGATAGCTGAGTAGTCTTCCCTGTGCTAGCTGAGTAGTCTTCACTGTGCTAGCTGAGTAGTCTTTACTGTGCTAGCTGAGTAGTCTTCACTGGGCTAGCTGAGTAGTCTTCACTGTGCTAGCTGAGTAGTCTTCACAGTGCTAGCTGAGTAGTCTTTACTGTGCTAGCTGAGTAGTTTTCACAGTGCTAGCTGAGTAGTCTTTACTGTGCTAGCTGAGTAGTCTTCTGTTACAAAATGACACGATATCTATTAACAATAGATATCTCCAGTGAACACTAGAAAGGATAGCCCTTCTAGCATCCAGCCTGTTACTGGGCTTTTGCAACAAAGTCAGTATCCTGGTTCAGTTATCCGACATATTATATAGCTGAAGAGGATTGCAACTGATAGGGTACTAACCAAACAGATATATTTAAAAGGTTTATTATCAAAGTGAGAAAATCTAGGGTAGCAAAGTAAATCAAATATAAAGATATTAATTAAGATCAATTAGGAGGTTAATTAGGAGGGTAGCTCCTACACTGCTCTCATATACAATAAGTCTGTGCTGAGGGCACATATATATAAATGACTCAGAGGTACCATCAGGTACAATGTCAGTAATTACAATAATATATATACAAATAAGAAAAAATGTGTGTATGAGTGTGTTCTCGGTAACTTTAAGACTCGACTCAACCAGTGTACGACATAACATCTCATAAGCTAGCTGTACTAAACTGACAATCTGAACAGCTTGATTGTCCAGTAAAATGACCACTTCGCAGAACAGCACTATAACAGGCATCAGCAACACAGCGTCAGGAACAGGGAGATAGAAAATCGACCCTAACTGGGGACCATCAGTAGATCCTCCAAAACAGTCACAAAACTCCCTTTCAACTGAAACTAGGTTCAGCATAAACAATCCCAAACTGTGGCGGTGCACAGATGCCTTATCGAAGTAGGTCCAGAGCTATAGCTTGAGACCTGAGTTTTATCAGAGTGTCAAAGTGACACAACCCAGAACAAAGTCGAAAAATCACTGTCTAGTCTATTCTCTGTGAACAGAGTTACACAGAGTTCTGAGAAGTATGATTCGCCTCACCAACGAATTCATACTCTACCCAACAGAGTCTAATGTCGAGAAAACAAGTAGAAATAGAGTGAGGTGTTGACTCGACGAGGGTCAACAGGCCAGAGAGAGAGAGGGAAGGAGGAACAACCACCCAGCTCAGGTGTGTTCAGAGACTGACTCCTCCCAGCAACTAGACGCCGGCAGCGTAACAGTAGTTTGCCAACACCTAGGCAGTTACTACACACTCTCAAGCACAACAATATCACATCCTACCTAATATATAGAGCTAAGTTAAATAATAGTCTAATAATAATATAAAGCAAAATATTAACGATTTAGCTATAATCGAGAATATTCGCAATATAAAATTATAGAAAATGGAAATATACATTATATACATTGAGGCCCAGTTCAAGGGGCGCAATATCTTCACAGTGCTAGCTGAGTAGTCTTTACTGTGCTAGCTGAGTAGTCTTCACAGTGCTAGCTGAGTAGTCTTCACAGTGCTAGCTGAGTAGTCTTTACTGTGCTAGCTGAGTAGTCTTCACAGTGCTAGCTGAGTAGTCTTCACAGTGCTAGCTGAGTAGTCTTTACTGTGCTAGCTGAGTAGTCTTTACTGTGCTAGCTGAGTAGTCTTCACAGTGCTAGCTGAGTAGTCTTCTCTGTATACTCCCTGGCTAGGCTTCACTGTTCTGGGACAAGAACATCATATATAACACCATATAGCAAGCTTTATCCCTATATATCCAGCTATATCGTTACATATTTGGCATGTGCCATATATATGTACCTATTGAGTCATATAGCTTGTTATAGTGCTATATTGCACCTCAAATCTAGCTATTTAGTGTTATTGACTGTACGTTATTTTCTAGAGCAGGCATGACACAGGTTAGCCTTCAGTACAGGTTTTCAATGCAGACACATTTCGCTCCTTTTAGAGCTTTGTCACAGTTCTACACTGAGAGAAAAGATGTCAAAATAAATTTTAATTTTTTTTTCGCTAATGTCGGGAATTGGCCTCATAGCCCAGGGTAGTGTCAGTCGGGCGCCCTGACCGCAGGCAGGACCCCAGACTGCAGCCCATGGTAACGTTAGCAGGGTGCCCTGACCGCAGGCAGGACGCCACACTGCAGCCCATGGTAACGTTAGCCGGGTGCCCTGACCGCAGGCAGGACGCCAGACTGCAGCACATGGTAACTTTAGCCGGGTGCCCTGACCGCAGGCAGGACGCCAGACTGCAGCCCATGGTAACGTTAGCCGGGTGCCCTGACCGCAAGCAGGACGCCAGACTGCAGCCCATGGTAACGTTAGCCGGGTGCCCTGACCGCAGGCAGGACGCCAGACTGCAAAATCGCCAGACTGCAAAATCGTGATGGTGGAGCTGCCTTTTTGCTTCCTTGTCATTATCAAATTTCCTTTCTAGGATGTCACAGCGGCAGCAACTGTGTAATATTGTCTCGGTCAGCAACTGTGTTCCTTTGTTCCCTTCACTAGTGGTAGGAAAGTGTTCCCTTCACTAGTGGTACGGAAGTGTTCCCTTCACTAGTGGTACGAAAGTGTTCCCTTCACTAGTGGTACGAAAGTGTTCCCTTCACTAGTGGTAAGAAAGTGTTCCCTTCACTAGTGGTACGAAAGTGTTCCCTTCAATAAAGGTTCTATGGTAATTACTTCAGCTCTGTCATTGACTATAGCAACAGTGTAATGTGTTGCCTTCAACGACCGTACTACAGTGTTCCCTCTAGCAACAATGTTACAGTGTTACCTTCAGCAATGGTACTACAGTGTTCCCTCTTGCAACAGTGTTACAGTGTTACCTTTGGAAACGTTGATCTGTTTTTTCTGAAGCCTGAGATAAGAGAAAGTTGCACCAACACTTTTATAACGAACATGTATCTAAATATGTAACTACATATGTATCTACATACACTTTACATAACAGAACCTGAATATAAACTCTAATGGTATTAGAACCAGCAATTGTGAGAGAAATCGTCTCGCTGTGGGATGGTTGTGAGGCTCTTGTGTAAGACATTCCAGAGCTGCGGGACCAGATACACCCCAACTTGCATCGCCCTGTGTGATGCAAGTGGTTATTAAATAGAGAAGAAGAAAAAGTAGAAGAAGGGAGAACACACACACACACCTAGTAGCGATCAGTGAAGAGGCGGAGCCAGGAGCTGAGTCTCGACCTCTGCAACCATAAATAGGTGAGCACACACACACACACACACCTAGTAGCGATCAGTGAAGAGGCGGAGCCAGGAGCTGAGTCTCGACCTCTGCAACCATAAATAGGTGAGCACACACACACACACACCTAGTAGCGATCAGTGAAGAGGCGGAGCCAGGAGCTGAGTCTCGACCTCTGCAACCATAAATAGGTGAGCACACACACACACAAGGAATAGATAAGGTGGACAGAGACAGGATGTTCCAGAGATGGGACACAGAAACAAGAGGTCAAAGGGATGTTAGCAAGTATTTCTTTAGTCACAGAGTTGTCACTTAATGGAATAGTCTGGCAAGTGAGGTAGTGGAAGCAGGATCCATACATAGCTTTAAGACGAGGTATGATAAAGCTCATGGAGCAGGAAGATAGAGGACCTAGTAGCGGTCAATGAATAGGCGGGGCCAGGAGCTGAGTATCGACCCCTGCAACCATAAATAGGTGAGGACACACACACACATACAATGGAGGCAACTAAATCGAATCAGGGGTTACATAGGGATAGGCAGTGGGAGAATGAAAGAGAGAGATCAGTCTTTATTTATGGGCTCCAGGAAGCTGAAGGGGAAACTTATGAAGCAAGAAGACAAGGGGAGAAAAAAGTGATTGAAAGCATCATGAAAGCAATAGGAGAAGATGACATGACCCAGCTGGCAAATTTTCTGAGAATAGGGGGGTTTGCAAGAGGAAGAATTCGGCCAGTCAAAGTGATTTTCAAGGCAGAATTGACTCGAAACAGGATCCTGCAGGAGAAAGCAAGACTAAGGGATATGTCAGATTACCGGAATGTGTATCTTGACCCAGACAGAACACGAGAAGAAAGACAGAAACTGAAAGAGAGGGTACAGAGGGTACAGAGGAAAGAGAGATGGACAGGAGAACCCAGACTCAGGAGGAAGCTCAAATACCTTCACATGTCCCCCAACCTGGACAACCCCAATGCAACCAAACAATCTAAACCAAAACACACATGCCATACCCAATGCTTCCACCCACCTCATTACAAACTCCACCTTCACACCAATCACCCATAGTTCCTCATCAGGTTTCCCACTTTCCAAACCCCAACGTACCCTCCTGACTACGATTTTAGAAAAGAAGTTGAAGGTTTGGTATACAAATGCAGATGGTATAACAAATAAATGTGAGGAGTGGCATAAAAGAATAAAGGAGACATCCCCAGACATAATAGCACTCACAGAAACGAAACTCAACAGGATGATAACAGATGCAATCTTTCCACCCGGATATCAAATCCTCAAGAAAGATAGGGGGAGCAGAGGGGGAGGAGGAGTTGCACTGCTCATTAAGAACTGGTGGGGATTTGAGGAAGTGGAAGGAATGGATGGAATGGGCGGAAGGGACTACATAGTAGGAACAATCCAGTCTGAGGGCCATAAGGTGATAATTGCTGTAATGTACAACCCACCACAGAACTGCAGGAGGCCAAGAGAAGAATACGACGAGAGCAACAGAGCAATGGTAGACACACTAGCCAAGGTGGCCAGAAGAGCCCACACAAGGAGAGCAAAGTTGCTAGTTATGGGTGATTTCAATCACAAAGAGATTGATTTGGAAAACCTGGAGCCCCACGGGGGTCCGGAATCATAGAAAGCCAAGATGATGGATGTGGTACTGGAAAACCTCATGCATCAACATGTTAGAGACACTACCAGAGAGAGAGGCGGGGATGATCCAGCAAGACTGGACCTAGTATTCACCTTGAGTAGTTCGGACATCGAGGATATCACGTATGAAAGGCCCCTTGGAGCTAGTGATCATTTCGTTCTGTGTTTTGATTATATAGTTGAGCTACAAGTGGAGAGGGGAGCAGGAATAGGAAGGGAGAAACGAAACTACAAAACGGGGGACTACACAAGCATGAGGAACTTCCTACAAGACGTTCAGTGGGAGAGAGAATTGGCAGGAAAACCAGTAAAAGAAATGATGGAATATGTGACAACCAAATGCAAAGAGGCAGAGGAGAGGTTTGTCCCCAAGGGAAACAAGTAATAGGAAGACCAGAACGAGTCCTTGGTTCACCCAAAGGTGTAGGGAGGCAAAAACTAAGTGCACTAGAGAATGAAAAAAGTACAGAAGACAAAGGACCCAGGAAAATAATGAGATTAGCCGAAGAGCAAGAAACAAATATGCACAGGTAATAAGGGAGGCTCAGCGACAATACGAAAATGATATAGCATCAAAAGTCAACTCTGACCCGAAGCTGTTGTATAGCCACATCAGGAGGAAAACAACAGTCGAGGACCAGGTAATCAGGCTGAGGAAGGAAGGTGGGGAGTTCACAAGAATCGACCAAGAGGTATGTGAGGAGCTCAACATGAGATTTAAAGAAGTCTTTACAGAGGAGACAGGTAGGACTCCAGGAATTCAGAATAGGGAGGTATACCAACAAGTGCTGAATTAAATACACACAACCGAGGAGGAAGTGAAGAAGCTGCTATGTGAACTCGATACCTCAAAAGCGGTGGGACCTAACAACATTTCTCCGTGGGTCCTTAGAGAGGGAGCAGAGATGTTGAGTGTGCCACTAACAAAAATCTTCAAAACATCCACTGAAACTGGGCAACTACCTGAGGTGTGGAAGATGGCAAATGTAGTCCCAATTTTTAAGAAAGGAGACAGACATGAGGCATTAAATTGCAGACATGTGCCACTGACTTGTATAGTATGCAAAGTCATGGAGAAGATCAACAGGAGCAGAGTGGTGGAGCACCTAGAAAGACACAAGCTTATAAACGACAATCAGCACGGTTTCTGGGAAGGAAAATCCTGTGTCACAAACCTACTGGAGTTTTATGACAAGGTAACAGAAATAAGACACGAGAGAGAGGGGTGGATAGCCTCACAAGAGGTTAATGCAAATCTAGAGGATCAGGCACACGTAACAGGAAAGGCACTGCAATGGATCAGAGAATATCTGACAGGGAGGCAACAACGAGTCATGGTACGTGACGAGGTGTCAGAGTGGGCACCTGTGGGGTTCCACAAGGGTCAGTCCTGGGACCTGTACTGTTTTTGGTATATGTGAATGACATAACGGAAGAGATAGACTCAGAAGTGTCCCTGTTTGCAGATGATGTGAAGTTAATGAGAAGAATTAAATCAGTCGAGGATCAGGCAGGACTACAAAGAGACCTGGACAGGCTACAAGCCTGGTCCAGTAACTGGCTCCTTGAATTTATCCCTGCCAAATGTAAAGTCATGAAGATCGGGGAAGGGCAAAGAAGACCGCAGACAGAGTATAGTCTAGGTGGCCAAAGACTGCAAACCTCACTCAAGGAAAAAGATCTTGGGGTGAGTATAATACCGAGCACATCTCCTGAGGCACACATTAATCAGATAACTGCTGCAGCATACGGGCGGCTGGCAAACCTAAGAATAGCGTTCCAATACCTCACTAAGGAATCGTTCAAGACTCTGTACACCATATACGTCAGGCCCATACTGAAGTATGCAGCACCAGTTTGGAACCCACACCTGGTCAAGCACGTCAAGAAACTAGAGAAAGTGCAAAGGTTTGCAACAAGACTAGTCCCAAAGCTAAGGGGATTGTCCTACGAAGAAAGGTTAAGGGAAATCGGCCTGACGACACTAGAGGACAGGAGGGTTAGGGGAGACATGATAATGACATATAAAATACTGCGAGGAATAGATAAGGTGGACAGAGACAAGATGTTCCAGAGAGGGTACACAAAAACAAGGGGTCACAATTGGAAGTTGAAGACTCCTATGAGTCAAAGAGATGTTAGGAAGTATTTCTTCAGTCATAGAGTTGTCAGGAAGTGGAATAGCCTAGAAAGTGACGTAGTGGAGGCTGGAACCATACATAGTTTTAAGACGAGGTTTGATAAAGCTCATGGAGCAGGGAGAGAGAGACCCAGTAGCAATCAGTGAAGAGGCGGGGCCAGGAGCTATGAATCGACCCCTGCAACCACAAATAGGTGAGTACACAGGGCACTTTTCCCATCAACTGATCTGTAAAAATTGACTGGCCTCGTAACATAGACAAGGACACGAACTAGTGACATCACAGTATATGCTGACATCAGAGGAAGGTATTGTATTTGGCTGGCTGACACCAGAAGAGTCAGGAAATTGGAAGCCTAAGAACGAATAAAAGAGAAGTGAGAGCTGAGACGGAGGAAATATGATGTGAATAAACGGAGAAAGATCTGTTGTTGACTGGATTTAGATGCAAGTTGAAATAAATAAAAGAAAGTTGAATTATCTCTTAGAAGAGAGAGAGGAAAGGGTAGAAAAATATTCAAGGAAATGGAACAAAAATGTTTGAGGAAGGAAATAAGCGGGAGAGAAGGACTGTAGTAAGAGAGACAGCGACAGTAATGGTAACAGTGGTGAAAAACGGAATTATGGAGAGTGGGAACCAAAAAAATAGGAATAACATGACATTGCTGTAAAGAGACTGGGAGCTTCGGGAGATAATGGAAACAGTAAAAGAACCGTATAAAAAAAAACAAGAGAATCTCGTGAGGAAAATGAATGAGAAGATGAAATAGGGAGAACACAGAATAACCCCAGTCTTCGTGAGGAAGACAGGAGAACAAGTAGGTGGTAGAGGAACAAGCAATTCAAGATATACAAGAAACTGAAGTTACACTAGTGCATGGAGGATAGAAAGTGAAAAGTCTCTACAGGATCAGATAGTACTCAGGGGACAAAAATATGCCCAGAAGTGGAATAGTCTGGGAAGTGATGTAGTGGAGGCAGGAACCATACATAGCTTTAAGAAGAGGTATGATAAAGATCATGGAGCAGGAAGAGTTACCTAGTAGCGACCAGTGAAGAGGCAGGGGCCAGGAGCTGTGATTCGACTCCCTGCAACCACAACTAGGTGAGTACTAGACGAGCACACACGTACACACGCACGCACACACACACAAACACATAGCCAGGAGCTATGACTCGACCCCTGCAACCACAACTAGGTGAGTACTCCCTAGCCTGATCCGGTGATCCCTCACTCAGTGTCAGGTTGTTGGAGTGAGATTTATGTCTTTCCGCTGGACAATGGCGACCAGTTGTTGCCATAAATCTTGTATCTATACAAGCGGATATGCAGTCAAGAAGAAGAAGAAGGCGATGAAGAAGCAGCACAAACACCAGGTCTTATTTTTCCATTGGGATCCTTAAACCCTCTTCTAGGGGGCAACCCAAATGGGTCGCTTCCTAGCAATAAATATGTACCCAAGTACCTATATACTGTTAGGCAACAAGAGGCAGCAGATGCTAGGAGAGCTGCCAGTATGCATCGACTCCCTCAGAGATTGAACCCGGACCTCTTTAGTTGTGAGCCTTGTGATGTTTGTTTCGTTTTTGTATTTATGTCCCAGTCGTCCTGGAGAAACACTATTTATGCACTGGGGGAGATGGGAGGGTTTTCAGATATTTTATGCAGATTGCGAACTACTAAAGACGACATAGAAAACCAGTTTTTTTGTTGACAGTCACAGTGAAGAGTGGGCATTTTTCCTCATTCTCCTGGAAATGGAAGAGGGAGCGGAGCACTGCTGGGAATGGAGCACTGCTGGGAACGAAACAGTCCTGCGAAAGGAAAGCCACCAGGAATGGAATAGTGCTGGGGAACAGAATAGTATTTTGAACAGACCAGTGCTGGGAACAGACCAGTGCTGGGAACAGACCAGTGCTGGGAACAGACCAGTGCTGGGAACAGACCAGCGCTGGGAACAGACCAGTGCTAGGAACAGACCAGTGCTGGGAACAGACCAGTGCTGGTAATGTAGTACTGCTGGAATGGAATATGTGTTTAAATCCTTGATGTTACTCCTTGTACGCTGTCTGCTTAAAGTCACCAATGTTGTAATCAAAGTCTGCTTTTCTCCCTCTCCTAATCTCATTTTTATGTATTGATTAATTCCTAGTAACCTGGCCATCGTGTCCCGGGGATCGGCTGGCAGCGCACTTAGCTCACATAATGAGTGTCCGTAGTTCGATTCCCTGCAAGGGTGGAAACGTTGGGCATATTTCCTTACACATGCTGCCCCTGTTCATTTAACACTAAGTAGGTACCTGGGTATTAGTCGACTGGTATGGGTGGCATCCTGGGGGTTGGTAGTATACGTCAGACAGGGCTAGGTTTTGAAATGAACTGGGGTAGGACAACAGCTCTTGGCCTGTAAAATAGATTTGTGTTAAAAAATAATCCATAAACAGTGATACGTAGGATTTATTTATTTCTGGCACCTGACTGGTCATATATGTATATCAGAAAGAGGAGATAAAATCTTGATCCTTGTACAACTCCACAAGACACAGTTCTCTTCAGGTACTCTCATCATATCATTGATGGCATACAATGCCAAAAAAATGATGAATTTAGGCCCGTGAGCAGTAATTGGGAATCTTTATTGCCGAAAGATTTCACCTGTGCAGAATTTTTTTCACACGAATACTGGCGAAGGTAACACAGGATACAGGAAAAGAAATTTGAGGTGATACTCAAGGCTTAGGAACTGATCACCTCCTGTCAAACCTGAGAGACTGATCTCCTCAAACTTACTTAAACTGTCTTCGGTGTTGTAGTCGCCTGTATTCGACTGAATAAGCTTGCTGCATAGGCATATAGGTAATCGTGTTGCTAAGTCCTCCCACCTTACTCCTGCCTGCTCTTCAAGTTTGTATATCAGTGCAGTACTGTGATATTTTTTTTTTACAACCTAGGAAGCAGTCTACGGATCTTCTCTATTTTTCCCTTGTTTCTGCTACCCTCTCGTAGAATTCTTCAGAGATTTGTCAGAGAGCATATACAATCACTGGCAAACCAGGGAACGGGAGGGGCTTGAACCTCATGGCAGGTGAGTCCTAAAACTCACATTCCAGTGCGTTAATCTTATAGAACCAGCTGGCCCAGTGGTTAACGCACTGGCCTGTTAGTTTTAGGAATCACTCGCCACGGGTTTCAACACTACCCGTGTTACTACGATTTCCTGAACCACCACTGACACCATGCCAGCTCTCTGTTTTGTTTGTTTCAAGGTGTTCAATTTATCTCGTTCATACGATGTTTCCTAATATATCAGCCGATATGCTAAGCAGTGAAACTAATCTATAGGTCAGTTCCATCTGTCTTCTTGCACCGGTTGTGCATTGGACGCCAACTGACGAGGCTGACTAGTAAAACTCGTCAGTCTCGTCAGAACGATCAGGGATCAGTCTCCAGCAAGCAAAAATATTTTTATAATTCCTTAAAATAAATATCTGAACTTCACGTATTATATTTAAAATTTATTCATGTAGTTATCCAGCAGTTGCCCCATTGTTGTATACCTTTGATATGGGATCACACAGGTCTTCTGCTTATTATGCTCACGCTGTTATCTTTTCTCTGCCAGTAGCAGCTTTCACCGTTTCTGATTCCCTCAGAAGTCCCTTTTTTCGGTTCTTCCTTCGTAACCTTAGTTTCCACCAGATTTTCTTCTCTTCCTTCAGCTCTTCCTCGCCTCTTCCTTAAATCTTTTGCTCAGTTCCGTTCATTCCTTCCTTGCATATCTTTAGTTGTCTCCTAGTCTCCTTGCATTTCTTCTTCTTTTTTTCACTGCTCTCTATTCTCTTGTACTTAATCTAGTTTTCCCTTGTATGGTTCCACTTTTGCTTCTCCTCAAGCACTTGTAGTTGTGTGGTTGCTGACTCCCAGTGGTTGCTGACTCCCAGTGGTTGCTGACTCCCAGTGGTTGCTGACTCCCAGTGGTTGCTGACTCCCAGTGGTTGCTGACTCCCAGTGGTTGCACCTCCCCTAGTGGTTGCTGACTCGACTCCCAGTGGTTGCTGACTCCCAGTGGTCGCTGACTTCCAGTGGTTCCTGACTTCCAGTGGTTGCTGACTCCCAGTGGTCGCTGACTTCCAGTGGTTCCTGACTTCCAGTGGTTGCTGACTCCCAGTGGTCGCTGACTCCCAGTGGTTCCTGACTTCCAGTGGTTCCTGACTTCCAGTGGTCGCTGACTCCCAGTGGTTCCTTCAAACTTCACTTCCTGGTTCTCCTCGTATCACTGTGGTAACTTTAATCTGTTGGCTCAGCAACTCTCCTATAATGACTTCCATTATTTTTTTCTACCCACGTTTCTAGTTCTTCGTCTGGTTTCCACTTCTCTTTCTTCATAATTACGGTCCAACTCTTATCACTAGTTTTGTCTTCCTTCTAAAACTGCTTGAACTTCTTCCGCAGGATCTGTATATAACTGTCCAATTTTTTTTATATAATAATAATTTATATTTCCTTGGAAATCTTTTGTTCAGTGGAGGATATTAAACTACTACCATTATCACCAGTGGCGTTATCTTTGAAGTCGCCTTTGCAAAGGTTATCTTTTATAACTAGCCTCATATTACCTTTGGATGTCCTTGAAACATTCTCATTCTCTTCTCTCCGCTCTCGTTTGTCATTCCATTAGCGTGTATATACATCATAACCGTTATTCTTCTTTTATCTCTCTTTGGGTTTTCTGGTCTCCACTCTGTGCAGAGGGTCAGACAGGTCAGCCGGGTCACTTTATGGAGAAGACCCGGACCGGGACCGGGACATACAACTAGAAGAACAGACAGATGGGCCAGCCCTTGTTTGGTGGGTCGGGAAAGATTAAGGGCCTCACTGAGGGCTCTCTCTTCCTTGATAAATCATATAGAGATTTGTTTAATAGTGGTTGGAGTGTGGGGTTGGGGGAGAACAGACGGGAATGTTCCTAATTCTTTTGTTTGTACGAATGATTAGAGTTGGCAAGGGGTGTGGTTAGTGGTGGATGATTAATGAAGTGATTTGATTGGAAGGATGATGGGGGATGTATGTGCTGGGTGTGGCTACAGAGAGTGCTGGTAGTGGGAAGGCTGGTAGTGGGAAGGCTGGTAGTGAGAAGGCTGGTAGTGGGAAGGCCGGTAGTGGGAAGGCTGGGAGTCGGAAGGCTGGGAGTGGGAAGGTTTGGAGTGGGAAGGCTGGGAGTGGGAAGGCTGGTAGTGGGAAGGCTGGTAGTGGGAAGGCTGGTAGTGGGAAGGCTGGTAGTGGGAAGGCTGGTAGTGGGAAGGCTGGTAGTGGGAAGGCTGGTAGTGGGAAGGCTGGTAGTGGGAAGGCTGGTAGTGGGAAGGCTGGTAGTGGGAAGGCTGGTAGTGGGAAGGCTGGTAGTGGGAAGGCTGGTAGTGGGAAGGCTGGTAGTGGGAAGGCTGGTAGTGGGAAGACTGGTAGTGGGAAGGCTGATAGTGGGAAGGCTGGTAGTGGGAAGGCTGGTAGTGGGAAGGCTGGTAGTTGGAAGGCTGGTAGTGGGAAGGCTGGGCGTGGAGGACCAGTAGTAACTGTGTACTGTAAATGCTAATGGTTGACAGAGTTGAAGGAACGCTGGTTGGGATGGAAGGTAAACAAACCCTCATGTCAGGACCATCAACAGTGTCTGTAGCATAACTAGATTTTATTACACAAATAACCCGCACATTAAAAAGCTTCATGACGACGTTTCGGTCTAACTTAGACCTTTAACTAGTATGGATAGTCAGTGCTCCAAATCGGACCGAAACGTCGTCTTGAAACATCTCACAATACCGTGACTGTTCTAGTCACGGTATCGTGCCTTTTCCTTCATCAAATTTTTATTCCTGCTTTTAACCCAGGACAATCCAGGAAAAGAAAGCAAAGTGGCTAATTTCCTTTTCTTTCCCTAAATCTTTCACAGTGAATTAACCCACAACCAACTGACGTTGAACCTGACATAGTAATAACTAACCTTTAATTACAACACTATAAAAAAAAACAATTTATTCCACATTTTCTGTATAAATTTACCACTGCAAAATAAATCTGCATCTTTATCTCAGCATTTATCATTAAGGAATGTAGATAGAACCAGCACTATCGGAAAATGTCTAGAAAGGTGGTAAAACACCTACATATTAAACATTTAATGTTAAGATCTAAGGCGTAAATTATTAAATAATATAGAACAGGAACTTACAATAGGCAAAACCTGTAGTCAATTCTAACTCGGGTAGTCTGATAAATTGGTATTTATAGATATTTAGATTTTGCCATCGAAGTGGCTAGTTTATTGTGCCCCCCATATCCATCCTGTGGACGGTAGCGCACATATGGATGCACAAAAGGCCTAGGAACTAGGCCCCAAAAGTGGTTAACATGAGTACATCTGGATTTATATTTATAGTTCACTTATCTGTTGCAAGCAAATCCAGTAAACTTGCTTAACATGTCTAGTATTTGTAATAAAAACATACTTTTTTCAAATGAATGGAATTGGTATCTTTGCAACATGTGATACAAACATTACTAAACACAGTAAACATTACAAGTAAATCACACAACAACGACTCCCTAAAAAAGTTATTCGGCATAGACAGGGGTCCCCCAACCTGCTGTCCGAGGGCCGCATGTTGGGAAATGGATGCGGCCCCTCACATGAAATCATGAATTCACTTTTATGTAGGTTCCCCACTACACTGTGTTAACGACTACAAACTATTTCAAGCCATTTTACACCAACATCTTATTATCACTGCCTCTAACGACCACCTTTCACTGCTGGTGCGCATGATTTACGTGGATTTAACTGGTGACTGCGGCCCTCCTTTAAACATGGCTTTTCAACTTCTGCCTTCCATACTAAAAGGTTAGGGACTACTGACATAAAAGAAATGTTACCCAGGAGTAAGTACAGGATGGCCCCGGTTATACAGCAGGTTATTCCAGGCTACTGCTGTATACCGAAGATCACAATCATAGTTTAAGTGACCAATATAGCTAGGCCTAAAAAAGGCATATACAGTACACACATTACCTACCTTAAAATATTTTCGTGCTTAGCTTATAGTGAGTGGTGAATATATTTATTGTAGAAAGTCTGAATAAATGAAATGTGGCTATAATTGAAAACTGCTGTAAAGCGAAGCGCTGTAAAGCAGGACCTGCCTGTACCCGGACAATACAAAGTTGAGAAAACATCATACAACATGTGAGCAAGCATGGGGGAAGCAACATAGACCATGAAACACCTGACGGCGGGCATACAAGATCTAAATACCACATCTAAATCCCAGTTACTGCTTCATAATCCCGACACTGACAAGGGACAGATTACAACGTCGAGGTCTAGAACAAAATTCTGGCTGGAAAAATATCAAGACATGAGATCATGGAACCGTCATGGAAAAAAAATCACTAAAATATGTGAATTTACGTCCCCAAAGAACGACCAAATATCTCTCTGCCTCACCAATATAAAGCGTAGAGGACATAAAAATCCTTAACAACGCTGAGCGCTGTGGAGTGTCGTGTTGCGTCCGTACTCAACCAACTTCACCAAGGAACAGAGAGAGCAGACAAGAGAAAGCAGACAAGGTAGATAAAGAGCAGACAAGAGAGAGCAGACAAGAGAGTAGACAAGAGAGAGCAGACAAGAGAGAGTAGACAAGATAGAGCAGACAAGAGAGAGCAGACAAGAGAGAGTAGACAAGAAAGAGCAGACAAGAGAGAGCAGACAAGAGAGAGCAGACAATGAAGAGAGAGCAGACAAGAGAGAGCAGACAATGAAGAGAGAGCAGACAATGAAGAGAGAGCAGACAATAAAGAGAGAGAGAGCAGAGAATAAAGAGAGAGAGCAGACAATGAAGAGAGAGAGCAGACAATGAAGAGAGAGAGCAGACAATGAAGAGAGAGAGCAGACATTGAAGAGAGAGCAGACAATGAAGAGAGACAGCAGACAATGAAGGGAGAGCAGACAAATAAGAGAGAGCAGACAAGGAAGAGTGACAGCCTCCCTGCGTGGTGAAACTCAGTAAACATCGATCAACGAGGCCTGGTTGAGAGAACCCACAAGAGTCGTTCAAAACCCACAAACAATCCCATCAGTTGCTTGACTAACACCACCATCAGTTGCTTGACTAACACCACCATCACTTGCTTGACTAACACCACCATCACTTGCTTGACTAACACCACCATCAGTTGCTTGACTAACACCACCATCACTTGCTTGACTAACACCACCATCACTTGCTTGACTAACACCACCATTAGTTGCTTGACTAACACCACCATCAGTTGCTTGACTAACACCACCATCAGTTGCTTGACTAACACCACCATCAGTTGCTTGACTAACACCACCATCAGTTGCTTGACTAACACCACCATCAGTTGCTTGACTAACACCACCATCAGTTGCTTGACTAACACCACCATCAGTTGCTTGACTAACACCACATCAGTTGCTTGACTAACACCACCATCAGTTGCTTGACTAACACCACCATCAGTTGTTGACTAACACCACCATCAGTTGTACTACACCACCATCAGTTGCTTGACTAACACCACCATCAGTTGCTTGACTAACACCACCATCGTTGCTTGACTAACACCACCATCAGTTGCTTGACTAACACCACCATCAGTTGCTTGACTAACACCACCATCAGTTGCTTGACTAACACCACCATCAGTTGCTTGACTAACACCACCATCAGTTGCTTGACTAACACCACCATCAGTTGCTTGACTAACACCACCATCAGTTGCTTGACTAACACCACCATCAGTTGCTTGACTAACACCACCATCAGTTGCTTACTAACACCACCATCAGTTGTGACTAACACCACCATCAGTTGCTTGACTACACCACCATCGTTGTATACACCACCATCAGTTTGACTAACACCACTATCCAATCGTGCTAAACACCAGGCCACCACGTTGTGACTAACCCCATCATTCTGATACAATCAGTTGTGACTAACACATCAGTTGTACTACACCACCATCAGTTGTGACTAACCCACCATGCTTGACAACCACCATCAGTTGGAAACACCACCATAGTTGTGACTAACACCACCATCAGTTGTTGACAACCCACCATCAGTTGCTGATAACCCACCATCGTTGTCCCACCATCAGTTTGACTAACACCATCAGTTGTGACTAACACCACCATATTGCTTGACTAACCCACCATCTTGGACTAACACCACCATCAGTTGTGACAACACCATCTTGTGACTAACACCACCATCAGTTGACTAACACCACCATGTTGCTTGACTAACACCACCATCAGTTGCTTGACTAACCCACCATCAGTTGCTTGACTAACACCACCATCAGTTGTGACTAACACCATCAGTGCGACTAACACCACAGTTGTGACTAACACCACCATCGTTGCGACTAACACACCATCGTTGCTTGACTAACACCACCATCAGTGCTTGACTACACCACCATCAGTTGCTTACAACACCACCATCAGTGCTTGACTAAACCACCACAGTTGCTTACCACCACATCAGTTGTGATAAACCACCATAGTTGTTGACTAAACCACCATCAGTTGCTTGACTAACACCACATCAGTTGTGACTAACAATCGTTGCTAACCACCTAGTTGTTGACTAACACCACCATCAGTTGTGACTAACACCACCATCAGTTGTTGACTAACACCACCATCAGTTCTTGACTAACACCATCAGTTGTGACTAACACCACATCAGTTGCGACTAAACACAATAGTGGAAGCACACATAGTGCTGACTAAAAGGCACGCAATAGTGTGACAACAACACAGTGAGATACACCCCTCGTGTGACTAACCGACACAGCTGGTTGAAACCCACGTGTAAACAACACCATCAGTTGTTGACTAACACCACCATCATTGTGATCCACCATCATTGTGACTAACACACCATCATTGCTTAACAACCATCAGTCTTGACTAACACCACATCATTGCTTGACTAACACCACATCATTGTACTAACACCACCAGGATCACAATCGTTGCTGACAACACCACCATCAGTTTTGACTAACACCACCATCAGTTGCTGACAACACCACCATCAGTTGCTTGACTAACACCACCATCAGTTGCTTGACTAACACCACCATAGTTGTGACTAACACCACCATCAGTGCTTGATTAACACACATCAGTTGCTTGACTAACACATCAGTTGCTTGACTAACACCACCATCAGTTGCTTGACTAACACCACCATCAGTTGCTTACTAACACCACCATCAGTTGCTTGACTAACACCACCATCAGTTGCTTACTAACACCACCATCAGTTGCTTGACTAACACCACCATCAGTTGCTGACTAACACCATCAGTTGCTTGACTAACACCACCATCAGTTGCTGACTAACACCACCATCAGTTGTTACTAACACCACCATCAGTTGCTTGAACCCACCATCAGTGCTTTAACACCTTGTGATAAACACCATAGTTGTGATAACCCACCATCAGTTGCTTGATAACACCCCATCAGTGACTAACACCACATCGTTGGACAACCCCCATCAGTGTGACTAACACCCCATCGTTGGACTAACACCACCACGTTGTGACTAACACACCATCAGTTGTGACTAACACCACCATCGTTTGACTACCCACCATCGTGCTTTAACACCATCAGTTGCTTGACTAACACCATCGTTATCACTTGGCTAACACCACCATCTTGCTTGACTCCACCATAGTTGTTGACTACCACCATCAGTTGACTACACCATCGTGTTGACTAACACCACCATCAGTTGCTTAAAACAACAGTTGCCACCATCAGTTGCTTACAACCCACCATCGTTGACTAAACCCCATCAGTTCGTAACACCACATCAGTTGCTTGACTAACACCACCACGTGTGACTAACACCACCATCGTGCTGACACACCATGTGTGAACACCACCATCGTTACTAACATCGTTGTGACTAACACCACATCAGTTGCTGACTAACACACCATAGTTGCGACTAACACCACCATCAGTTGCTTGACTAACACACATAGCTAACACCACCATCAGTTGTACAACACACCATCAGTTTATAACACCACCATCAGTTGTGACTAACACCACATCAGTTGCTATACACCACCATCAGTCTTGACTACCATCAGTTGACTAACCCACCACAGTTGCTAACACCACCATCATGCTGACTAACACCCCATAGTTGCTTGATAACCCACATCAGTTGCTTGACAACACCACCATCAGTTGCTTGACTAACACCATCAGTTTGACTAACACCATCAGTTGTGATAACCACCACAGTGCTTGACTAACACCACCACAGTTGTGTAACACCATCAGTTGTACTACACCTTTGCTGACTAACACACCATAGTTGCGACTAACACACCATCAGTTGACTACACCATCAGTTGTGACTAACACCATCGTTGTTGACTAACACCACTAGTGCTTGACTAACACCACCATCAGTTGCTTGACTAACACCATGTTGATAAACACCATCGTTGCTTATAACACCACCATCAGTGTGACTAACACCACCATCAGTTGGACTAACACCACCACATTGTGTAACAACCAAAAAAAAAAAAAAAAAAAAAAAAAAAAAAAAAAAAAAAAAAAACACCACCATCAGTTGCTTGACTAACACCACCATCAGTTGCTTGACTAACACACCATCAGTTGCTTGACTAACACCACCATCAGTTGCTTGACTAACACCACCATCAGTTGCTTGACTAACACCACCATCAGTTGCTTGACTAACACACCATCAGTTGTTGACTAACACCACCATCAGTTGCTTGACTAACACCACCATCGTTGCTTGACTAACACCACCATCAGTTGCTTGACTAACACCACCATCAGTTGTTTGACTAACACCACCATCAGTTGCTTGACTAACACCACCAGCAGTTGCTTGACTAACACCACCATCAGTTGCTTGACTAACACCACCATCAGTTGCTTGACTAACACCACCATCAGTTGTTTGACTAACACCACCATCAGTTGCTTGACTAACACCACCAGCAGTTGCTTGACTAACACCACCAGCAGTTGCTTGACTAACACCAAAATCACAATGATCATTCTGGGAGGCGGGAACAACTCGCATAAAAAAAAAAGATTTCCTCAGCTCAGGTAAAAGGAGGAGATGTAGGGGATAGGGGAAGGGAGGGAAGGTGAGGGGGATGGGGTGGGGAGGGGTAGAGGGATTTGGGAGGGTGCCATCACAGGTTGGTAACTTTAGCATGATCAGTTACGCCAGACTTGCGTCATAACAAGCTAATACTGTCATTCCAACTACGGAGAATAATAAGGGGGTTACTATCCCCTTGCTCCCGGCATTTTAGTTGCCTTTTACGACACTCGTGGCTTACGGAGGAAAGATTCTTCTCCACTACAGGTGGAGATGAAGGAAAACGATATAAGAACAAGAACTATTAAGAAAATATAAGAAAACTCAGGTGTACTCACCCACCTAATTGTACCCACCTAATTGTGGTTGCAGGGGTCAAGACTCATCTCCTGGCCCCGCCTCTTCGCTGTCCGCTACTGGGTCTCTGCTCTCCCTGCTCCATGAGCTTTATCATACCTCGTCTTAAAACTATGTATGGTGCGTGAGGTGCGTGAGTGTACGCACATGTACATGCATGTGCACACACACACTACACATATACATGCATGTGTAGTGTGTCCTAAGTGTAAGTAGAAGTAGCTAGATATACTTGTCATCTCTCGTGTTGATGAGACAAGAAGAAAACACACCACCAATCCTACTATTAAGAAAAATAATTAGAGTTGTCCTTTCTACACTTATTTGGGAGGAGGATGGTACCTCCCTGGGTGGTTGCTGTCTACCAACCTACTACCACTGGACGGTAGTACCTCCCTGGGTGGTTGCTGTCTACCAACCTACTACCACAGGACGGTAGTACCTCCCTGGGTGGCTGCTGTCTACTAACCTACTACCACAGGATGGTAGTACCTCCCTGGGTGGGTGCTGTCTACCAACCTACTACCACAGGACGGTAGTACCTCCCTGGGTGGTTGCTGTCTACCAACCTACTACCACAGGATGGTAGTACCTCCCTGGGTGGTTGCTGTCTACCAACCTACTACCACAGGATGGTAGTACCTCCCTGGGTGGTTGTTGTCTACCAACCTACTACCACAGGATAGTAGTACCTCCCTGGGTGGTTGCTGTCTACCAACCTACTACCACAGGATGGTAGTACCTGCCTGGGTGGTTGCTGTCTACCAACCTACTACCACAGGATGGTAGTACCTCCCTGGGTGGTTGCTGTCTACCAACCTACTACCACAGGATGGTAGTACCTCCCTGGGTGGTTGCTGTCTACCAACCTACTACCACAGGATGGTAGTACCTCCCTGGGTGGTTGCTGTCTACCAACCTACTACCACAGGATGGTAGTACCTCCCTGGGTGGTTGCTGTCTACCAACCTACTACCACAGGATGGTAGTACCTCCCTGGGTGGTTGCTGTCTACCAACCTACCTCGGTGAGAGACGGCCGGTGTGTTAAGTAATAACAATAATAATAATAATGGGTAAGCTATAATAATAATAATAATAATAATAATAATAATAATAATAATAATAATAATAATAATAATAATAATAATAATAATAATAATAATAATAATAATAATAATAATAATAATAATAATAATAATAATGAGTGTAAGCTATGATAATAATAATTATTATAATTATAAATCAATACATTGCACACTAGTAATAAGTATTTACATGATTTTTTTTTACGTTTTAACTTTCTGTACTAATATTTTCAACATACGATAGCCAACAACTCTCTGAGCTGTATTTTAGAAGGAATAAATGACCGAGATCTTCAGAATTTCAAGTTAAAATTAAAAAAAACACTGATTTTTGGTATTTTTTCACTTTTATATTTCTTAAACATTTTCAGGGAATTTGTTTTTTTCATTAAAATTTAAACTAAAAAATGGTCCATAGACATAATATTACAGGAGAAAAATGGTAGAATGTATGGTTTTTAATTATTTTTTTATATTTTGTTGATAAATGGAAGAAATATTAGTTATGAACAAAAAAAAAATATCCGTATATAGGAACATAAGAATGGATTACTGGCCCCTACAAGGCAGGTCCTTATCAAAATCAACCATTCCCATCTGCATTTTTTTACGTTTCAGGACTGTTTGAATATTTTTTTATTGAGATCTCTCTGCCAGGTACCTGTTTACTGCTAGGTGAGGTGGACCTGTGGGTGTTAGAGAGACAGAAATCTCACTCCCACCCGATATTGAACCTATTTCCTTTCGATTTTGAACCAATAGTCACAGTGAGAGTGTTTTTTTTTCCTAGGCAGGTCACTCTTCCTCGGTAGGAGATGTCGGTGTGTTAAAAAAATTCCACATACCAGAACTCACTCGATGGCGGCGCTGCTCCTTGAGATCCAGAGAGGACAAGAATTAACTCCACCTTCTTTGTAGGCGACGCTCTCGCTTCACACACTGTGTCCGTGGTTCATTCCCATGTCAAGTAGATACATTAGGCATGTTTCCTTAAACCTGCTGTCCCTGTTCACCTAGCAGTAAATAGGTACCTGGGTGTTAGTCGACTGGTGTGCGTGGCATCCTGGGGGACAAGACTGAAGGACCTAAATGGAAATAAGAGGAGCTGACTTTCTTGGGTTATCCTGTGTGGCTAACTCTCCGGGTTAAAAATGCGGAGAAATATTAGCTTACCTTATCTTCTGTATCATCATCCTCCCTTCTTCCTCCTTCCTTTCAGCTGCAGGCAGCACGCAGCAGCCTCCACCACCACCATCACCACCATCATCGCCGCTAAAATCACCATTACTTCCACCCCCACTGGCATGAGTAGAGTGCATTAGCGTGTGTGTACACCATTACTGCTCACTAAGCTCTTTTGTTATCGGGTTCTTCCTGTGTATTCGACGCAGACTATACAAAACCACGATCCTGCTGTCATCTTAGCCAGCTTAAAGCACTGTTGGCCAGAGTCATCTGGCGGTTAGTTGACGACTCCATCTGGTCTGCTCAACCATGTGTGTTTAGGACACTCTGTCTGGTTGTTTACAGGAGAGTTGAGGCAGTTACCTGATTGGCGGAGCGTTGTAGCTGCCATCCTGGGATATATACTCCGAGGCTGTGTGTGTGTGTAATCTATTTTTATTCACCTATTTATAATAATAATAATATCTATATTTACTACAAGTACATGTACATGGTATACAGTCCTAGCTGAAATTAGTCACATACTACTATATAGAAAGTCCCTTGTTATGCTGAGCATTTCGGGCAGATTAGGTCAGTGTCCCAGGATGCGACCCACACCAGTCGATTAACACCCAGGTACCCATTTTACTGATGGGGAACATAGACAACAGGTGTAAAGAAACACGCCCAATGTTTCTACCCTGGCTGTGAATCGAACCCAGGCCCTCGCCGTGTGAAGCGAAAGCTTTAGCCACCAGGCCACCATGTCGTTATATATGTGATTACAGGGGTCGATTCACAGCTCCTGGCTCCGCCTCTTTGTTGATCGCTACTAGATCCACTGTCTCCCTACTCCAAGAGCTTTATCGTACCTCTTCTTAAAGCTACATATACGTGTGGATCCTGCCACCACTACATCACTCCAGATTGTGTGTGTGTGTGTACTCACCTAGTTGTGGTTGCAGGGGTCGAATCATAGCTCCTGGCCCCGCCTCTTCACTGGCCGCTACTGGGACACTCTCCCTGCGTCATGAGCTTTATCATACCTCTGCTTGAAGCTATGTATTGAGCCTGCCTCGACTACATCGCTTCCTAAACTATTCCACTTCCCGACCACTCTGTGACTGAAGAAATACTTCCTAACATCCATGTGATTCATCTTCAGATGAATCACAGTATCTTATATGTTGTTATCATATCCCCCTATCTCTCCTGTCATCCAGTGTGTGTGTGTGTGTGTGTCAGCATATATTTGCTGAGTTTACTTTATCACTATTTTATGGATTAAAGACATCTTAGCTTGTGGTGTACAAGTGACACGCAGCTTAGGTGATCCACCAGACACAGGAAACCGTAATAACACGATTACAAACATATCCCAGACCTGGCGAGGCTTGAACCCATGACAGACGACCCTAAAAGTCACAAGGCAGTGTGTTAATCACCGTCCTGTCCGGTATGTACCTTTATACCTTTGAAGAGTTCCGAGAGTAGGGATAATTCAGTAACAGTTCCAGACTTTCGCTTAGCAGATTATAATGGGCTTAGAGAACACTTATCAACTGTGGACTGGGGTAACGAAGAGAGCTATCAATATGACAGTTATTACAAATAAATAAGCATTTGTAATAAACGACTGTTTGGGATACTAAGTAAAATATCGTATTTCAGATTTTTATTATATTAAATATATATTATTAATATAAAAGCATATAATCTGAATTAAAACATATAATCTAATAATCTGTGTAAAAACCTATTTACACAAAATCACAGTACAAGATAAAAGTCACAAGTAAAATCAAGTATTCGGTGTAGTGTCAAGTCGCTACCATCTTCTAGTGTCACGCAGGACACTACCACACCTTGTCATGATACTCCTTCTCCACCGTGTCCTCAGACACCCTTGTCTCTGTCTTATGGCACGCCTACGGGGTTCCACGACACCCGTTCTCCCTGTGCCATAAGACTCCCTCGCTGTGTCACACGACACCTCTGTGCCACATGGCACGCCCCCTGTATCATGAACACATTCTCAATTAAAGCCTTTGCACCGCGTTATGACACACCCCAAATACACGACTCAACCTGTGTCGTGCCACCGTCACAAACTCTCTGGATACATCACTAAAACCCTGACACTCCGGTTAACAATCTCCGGTACATCGTCGCAGGTACATCGTCGCAGGTACATCGTCGCAGGTACATCGTCGCAGGTACATCGTCGCAGGTACATCGTCGCAGGTACATCGTCGCAGGTACATCGTCGCAGGTACATCGTCGCAGGTACATCGTCGCAGGTACATCGTCGCAGGTACCTCGTCGCAGGTACATAGTAGATTCTGGTGACCTTGGCGCTCTCCTTGTTGTAGGCTATCACCAGCACCACACTGCATGAGTCTGCAACTCTCACGCAGGTCTGACTGGCGAACTCCAGTAGTATGTCAGGGAGCTGGTGGACTGTTACAAAATGACACGATATCTATTAATAATAGATATCTCCAGTGAACACTAGAAAGGAAAGCCCTTCTAGCATCCAGCCTGTTACTGGGCTTTTGCAACAAAGTCAGTATCCTGGTTCAGTTATCCGACATATTATATAGATTAAGGGGATTGCAACTGATAGGGTACTAACCAAACAGATATTTTTAAAAGGTTTATTATCAAAGTGAGAAAATCTAGGGTAGCAAAGTAAATCAAATATAAAAATATTAATTAAGATATCAATTAGGATAATTAGGAGGGTAGCTCCTACACTGCTCTCATATACAATAAGTCTGTGCTGAGGGCACATATATATAAATGACTCAGAAGTACCATCAGGTACAATGTCAGTAATAACAATAATATATACAAATAATAATAAATGTGTGTACGAGTGTGCTCCCGGTAACTCTAAGACTCGACTCAACCAGTGTACGACATAACAACTTCTCATAAGCTAGCTGTACTAACAAATTGACAACCAGAACAGCTTGATTGTCTAGTAAAATGACCACTTCGCAGAACAGCACTATAACAGGCAACAACAACACAGCATCAGGAACAAGGAGATAGAAAATCGACCCTAACTGGGGACCATCAGTAGATCCTCCAAAACAGTCACAAAACTCCCTTTCTACTGAAGCTAGGTTCAGCATAAACAATCCCAAACTGTGGCGGTGCACAGATGCCTTATCGAAGTAGGTCCAGAGCTATAGCTTGAGACCTGAGTTGTATCAAGAGTGTCAATGTGACACACAACCCAGAACAACGTCGAATAATCACTGTCTAGTCTATTCTCTGTGAACAGAGTTACACAGAGTTCTGAGAAGTATGATTCGCCTCACCAACGAATGCATACTCTACCCAACAGAGTCTAATGTCGAGAAAACAAGAAGAAATGGAGTGAGGTGTTGACTCGACGAGGGCAGCAGGCCAGAGAGAGAGAGGAAGGAGGAACAACCACCCAGCTCAGGTGTGTCCAGAGACTGACTCCTCCCAGCAACTAGACGCCGGCAGCGTAACAGTCGTTTGCCAACACCAAGGCAGTTACTACACACTCTCAAACACAACAAAATATAACATCCTACCAAATAAATATAGCTAAGTTAAATAATAGTCTAATAATAATATAAAGCAAAATATTAACGATTTAGCTATTATCGAGAATATTCGCAATATAAAATTATAGAAAATGGAAATATACATTATATACATTGAGGCCCAGTTCAAGGGGCGCAATATGGACTCTCCAGTGTTGACTAGGGGAGAGTCTCGATGACACTGTCAGTCAAGCCGGCCCGGCAGTCAAACATCAGGTCTGATGACGTAACCCCTTGACTGCCGGCCGGTGAGGTAACTACCTAACAACCATTGTTAGGTAGAGGGCTGTAACAACAGTTTTTTTAACACTATACAGGCAGCCCAAAGAACATTTATCCTATATAAAGAAATTAGATCAAGTAGAAATGACCCAAAATGGATGAATAATAGGCTTAAATATCTTTTAGGGCAGAAGAAATGAATTTATAGGCGCATAAAAAGAGGTGAGGGTCATCTTATAAATCAGTATACTGACATTAAGACATTAAGAGGGACGTTAAAAAGGGTATAAGAAAAGCTAAACGGGACTATGAAATAAAATAATTATTTTCTCTCGGTTTTCACACAGGAAGACATTAATAATATCCCAGTAATTAATTTTTACAGAGGCCCAGAAGAAGATAAATTATGTAATATCACAGTCACTAGCGAAATGGTTATGAAACAACTAGACCGACTGAAACAAAATAAATCGCCGGGTCCTGATGAGCTTTTTGCAAGGGTTCTTAAGGAATGCAAAATGGAACTCTGTGAACCAATATCTAACATTTTTAATTTATCTCTTCAAACAGGTGTAGTGTCTGATATGTGGAAGATGGCTAATGTAATTCCTATTTTTAAAGCAGGGGACAAGTCACTAGCGTCAAATTACTGCCCAATAAGCCTGACCTCAATTGTAGGCAAATTACTAGAGTCAATTATAGCTGATATTATTAGAAGCCATTTAGATAACCATAATTTGATTAATGATACTCAGCATGGATTCACGAGGGGCCGTTCCTGCCTATCTAATTTATTAACCTTCTTCAGTAAAGCTTTTGAGGCTGTTGATCACGATAAAGAATTCGATATTGTTTATTTAGACTTTAGTAAGGATTTTGATAGAGTACCGCACAAGAGACTGTTAAAGAAAGTGGCAGCTCATGGCATTGAAAAAAATGCTGTCACGCTTGTTCTATCTAGGCTGGAATATTGCTGCACACTAACTGCACCTTTCAAGGCAGGTGAAATTGCTGACCTTGAAAATGTACAGAGAACCTTCACGGCACGCATAACTGCGATAAAACACCTCAATTACTGGGAACGCTTGAAGTTTCTAAACCTGTACTCCCTAGAACGCAGGCGGGAGAGATACATTGTTATATACACGTGGAAAATTTTCGAGGGATTAGTACCAAACTTGCACACAAAAATCACTCCCTATGAAAGCAAAAGACTCGGCAGGCGATGTAACATCCCCCCAATGAAGAGCAGGGGTGCCACTAGAACGTTGAGGGACAACACAATAAGTGTCAGGGGCCCAAGATTGTTCAACTGCCTCCCAGCATACATAAGGTGGATTACCAACAAACCCCTGGCTGTCTTCAAGCAGGCACTGGACAGGCACCTAAAGTCGGTACTTGACCAGCTAGGCTGTGGTTAGTACGTTGGACTGCGTGCGGCCAGCAGTAACAGTCTGGTTGATCAGGCTCTGGTCCAACATGAGGCCTGGTCACAGACCGGGCCGCGGGGGCGTTGACCCCTGGAATTCTCTCCAGGTAAACTCCAGGTAATGGATCGAGTCATGGCTCACCAATAGGAAGCAGAGAGTGTGCATAAAGGGGGTTAAATCCGAGTGGGGATCTGTAGCAAGTGGTGTTCCACAGGGATCAGTCTTGGGCCCGTTGTTGTTTATAATATATATCAATGACCTTGATGAGGGAATTACTAGTGATATGAGCAAATTCACCGATGACACAAAGATAGGTAGGATAATTGATTCTAACGTAGATGTTAGGGAACTTCAGGAGGATTTAGACAAACTCAATTCCTGGTCAGAAAAGTGTATTGTGTCTGCTGTACTGTGTCTGCTGTATTGTGTCTTCTGTATTGTGTCTGCTGTACTGTGTATGCTGTACTGTGTATGCTGTACTGTTTCTGTTGTACTGTGTCTTCTCTATTGTGTCTGCTGTATTGTGTCATCTGTAGAGTGTGTGCTGTATTGTGTCTGCTGTAATGTGTCTGCTGTATTGTTTCTGCTGTATTATGTCTGCTGTATTGTGTCTGTTGTATTGTGTCTGCAGTACTGTGTCTGCAGTACTGTGTCTGCTGCATTGTGTCTGCTGTATTGTGTATGCCTACTGTATTGTGCCTGCTGTATTATCTCTACTGTATTGTGCCTGCTGAAATGTCAATTGTATTGTGTCTGCTGTACTGTGTCTGCAGTATTGTGCCTAAGCTAAACCCAGCAGCAGAGCATTGTATGGCAGATGTAGAGGAGCAGAGCAACAGGGTAAGCTAGATGGCAATTGACTTGGGTATGTCTTCGTGGTATGATTCCAGTATGTTACAATATATTCGGCGTATGTCACACTCACATATAGGCTGCCTCCCGACCAGCGAATCAGGTGCTAAGGATTTAGCGATCTAATGTGGGCCCCATTGTAATATCGGTACCTTGGTTCATCGGCCAATCACAGGAAAGCCCGTCAGAGCTGTGAAACAATGTGGTTCACTGTGACACGAGTTTTGGCAGAGTTATCTGGGCTGATGGTCGCTCTCGGTGCTCTGTGTCTGTTGCTGCCATTTTTGCCTTTTTTTGGCCATCGTGTTGTATGCTTACACTTACATTATTCTACATAATGTAAATAGTGTACATATTGTAAATACCAGCTTGCTTCTTTTGCGAAGGAAATACAATTCATATAACCTCTGCTGTCTTTTGCTTGATATCAATATTGATTATCGCTGGCCATAATAAACCTGTGTTCGTAACGCAGTGTTGGGCGACTGGAAGGGACAAGGCAGCTTACATGCAAGGTGGTTGTTGTGATGATTTACTGCGGGTTCTCAGTAGAGAACCCGCAGAGCATAGTTGTTCTGGGATGCAGGTAAACTTGACAGTTCCTTTTTTGTAGTCGAGTGTGTAGATTTTGCAATATGTAATAGCACTTGTTTTGTTGTTAGGTTCAGTTTTGTAGAACGTTATATCTTTCCAGCTTCTTCCATTACGAAAGAGGGGAAATTCTTCCTCTTCCTCAGCTGGTGGTGTATCCTCGGTAGGTCGGGAAACTTGAGAGGATGGCTGTGATTGATCAGCAGCAGTGGGGTGATTTGTTGATGGCTTTGTCGGCTGGTTTTGAGTCAGAGACATTGTTGTCAGTGGTAGAAATCTTGTAGTATTTGGAGATGGCTCAGGAACGGTGTGTGGGCAGAGGAATGTGTCAGATCCGCAGTTGCAGTGAAGGTCACGACGTTGAGGAGAATCTTGAGGATGTCAACAGAAGTTACAGAGTCAGGTAAGTTAAATCTTGCAATATTATTGAAGAGGAAGAGTTTGTTGATAGCTGTGCATACACCATGCAGTAGAGAACTTTGGAAGGAGCGCCTTCTGGTAGTGGACAGAGTGAGTTACTAATGGAAGGCGTCAGTTGACTGACTTTGAGAAATTTTATGGCGTCGGATTGAAGCCTAGTGATGGCGGCACACATTGGAGATTTGGTGGAAGTCGCCTTTTTCATATTTCCTTTCTCATGGGCCTTCACAGCCACATTCGAACAGAATTTCTTGTTCTTGATAAGACAGTCCTTTGATTGATGACAGCAGTAGCAGGTTTAACCGAGTTTGATGTACTGGTATCTCTCAGGTTCAAGATAATGTAGTAAGATAATGTCAGTTCGTCAGTAAGAGATTGAAGCCATGGCAACGTCGATAAAGGTAATCTTGAGCATTGAAGAGGCAGTAGGAATTTTTGTCCATTCTGGCTCAAGGGTTTTTGTTCTCTGTGGAAGCCTTCTGGTCGTTGACAGAAAGAGCTGTTAAGAGTCTCCGCAGTTGTTTGACGAAGATAGATTTCTTCACCCTCAGAGCTGCAGATGATAAAACTTAAAAGCCAAGGTCGTAGAGGTAGTTGCAGTGGTAGTTGTAACGAGTATATCAGCTTCTACATCGTCATCACTGGCTACAATGAAGGCGTCCTTAAGCGAGTATATCGCAGTAAATTTAATCAGCAAGCTATTCTTCACAGCAGTTGCTAGAACCAGATTTGTGGAATTAATTATTCTACTTGTGATCTTAATCTCCACACGATGCAGAGAGTAAAGACTCCCCTAACCAACGGTAGGAAACTTCTTGTAGAGAGCGACTGGTACCTACCTGTAGTGAGGTTGCAGTGCAAGTGTAACGAATAATCGTAGAAGTAGAACTAGAAGAACTCACAGGGAAGGACCCACTAGGAGTGAGGGGGAAGTGGGGATAGTTGAAGAATAGATGGGGAAGAGGATAGAGCTACGGAAAAAGGAAAAGAGCCGCGGCTAAACACACCATTAAGAATAGTAATCGTATTTCCTCGAGCTGAACCTTGATTCTCGCTAAGGGTAGGACCGCCCAGAATAAGTTTGGTAAAAGGACTCAGGTGCAACTAACGCGACATTTTATTTTGGCAACGTTTCGCCCTTCAGGAGCTTTGTCTACTATCACTACAATCACCACTATCACCACCACCACCATCACCAGCACCACCATCACCAGCACCACCATCACCACCACCAACACCATCATCACCACCAGTACCAGCACCACCAGTACCAGCACCACCAACAACACCATCACCACCACTATCACCACCAGCACCATCACCAGCACCACCAGCACCACGAGCACCACCAGCACCACCACCAGCACCACCAGCGTACCCTAAGCAAACAGACCGTCGGTAGTTCACCAGAGAGAGGAGAGGTAAAGTACTAGTACATGTAGGAAGGAGAGGAAGTGGGAAGGAGGGGAAGTAGGAAGGAGGGGAAGTAGAAAGGAGGGGAAGTAGGAATGAGGGAAAGGAGGAAAAGTAAGAATTAGGGAAAGTATGAATAAAGGAATTTATGAAGTAGGGGAAGTAAGTAGGAAATAAGATTAAAAGAAGCGGCAGAAGGGAAGAGGGGAATTAGGAAAGAAGGAAGGTAGACAGAAAGAAAGGTTAGAAGGAGGGAGGACGGAAAGTAGGAAGGAGATGAAGTAGGAAATCTCGTAGATAAAAAGGAAGAGAGATCGGAGAGAGGGTAGATAGGAGGGAGTTGAAGTAGAAGGGAAAGGGAGAAAGGAAAGATTGGATGTAGGAGGAGGAAGAAGAATGAAGGATAATCTTGACCATGAAAGGAGTCCCTCCTCCAGGAGCTGCCGGGTAAGACGACGCTGATCCCCTCACAGATACTCCTGAAGGAGGTTATTGGCAGTACTGTCATCAGGACGCTCAGTCTTAGTGAGCCGTGACTGCTGGTTGGCTGGCTGACTGGTTGGCTGGTTGGCTGGCTGGCTGGCTGGCTGGCTGGCTGGCTGGCTGGCTGGCTGGCTGGCTGCTGGCTGGCTGGCTGGCTGGCTGGCTGGCTGGCTGGCTGGCTGACTGGCTGACTGGCTGGCTGGCTGGCTGGCTGGCTGGCTGGCTGGCTGGCTGGCTGGCTGGCTGGCTGGCTGGCTGGCTGGCTGGCTGGCTGGCTGGCTGGCTGGCTGGCTGGCGGTCAGTCATTTGTGGAGGTTGGAGGGTGGGAGTTGTTATTCTCACCTACAAACTCCATTTGAAATTTATTTTACAAGTTTCAAACACACATGTTAACATGACCCTGAATATCAGACACAAACTAAGACCGACACATATTTAGCAAAATTCCAGGTGCTGGCCCAGATAAACAAGACCTCTCAGCATATTATTAACATCAAGAGGGCCGCTACGTCTTGCTTGGATGAACGAGTGTCGTCGACGTACAAGTGTGTAGAGCTCTTGGCAAGTATCTACACACCTGCTTACCTCTTGGACTGATGTATACATCTTTTCTTCGAGGTAATCATGCACATCAACAGCCATGTTGGCTACTTATTCCTCGAGCAGGTTAGACCCCACGAAACTTTCCGATATCGCGGCCAACTTCGGGGGGATGGTTGCTGCGCAAAGAAAAGAATGCGTTATACAGCTATAATTATTATTATTATTATTTATTTTTTATTATTATTATTATTATTATTATTATTTATTATTATTATTATTATTATTATTATATTTATTATTATTATTATTATTATTATTATTATTATTATTATTATTATTATTATTATTATTATTTATTTTTATTATGATTATTTTATATTTTTTTATATTTCATTATTTTTATTATTTATTATTATTATCGTAGGTTAATTATGTTAGAGTATGTTTAGCTAAGGTTAGGTAAGATTAGGTTAGATTATATTTAGTTAAGATTACGTTACGTTTCGTGTGGTTAGATTACGTAACTTAACCTGGATACACCATTGCTAAATATCCGTCGTTGTTTACACTGTGCCAGGCGCGATAAACGTGGCAGTGCGCTGCGCGAGACACGTGGCAGTGCGCTGCGCGAGACACGTGGCAGTGCGCTGCGCGAGACACGTGGCAGTGCGCTGCGCGACCTGAATAAACGTATTCATTATCCCCTGTGTCTTCCAAAGTTATAATATACAGAGGAAAGGTTGACTTACTTCTTGCTGCTGTACGTAGACAAGATGTACTGTACGTAGACAAGATGTATTGTACGTAGACAAGATATATTGTACGTAGACAAGATATATTGTACGTAGACATGATGTATTGTACGTAGACAAGATATATTGTACGTAGACATGATGTATTGTACGTAGACATGATGTATTGTACGTAGACATGATGTATTGTACCTAGACAAGATGTAATGTACGTAGATAAGATGTACGTAAACAAGATGTATTATGTCAAGTATTGACTTAGTTCCACTAAGTAACTGCAGTGAAAAAATACTAGATAAAAATAACAACAGCAATAATAATAATTATAATAATAATAATATTCTATGCTCAACACAATAATAATAATAATCACATAATAGTCTATGCCCATCACAATAATAATAATAATAATAATAATAATAATAATAATAATGGTCCACTATGCTTAACACCCTCCTCAGGAAACTTATACCAAGCCAAAAAAAAAAATATTGAGGGAACAATATCGCAGAATATTGCGGGGTAAGGCGGCAGCATTTTTTTATAGGATCGAGCGAGGGAATTTGCAGCTGAGCAACGCTGACAGTTCGGTACAGTGCAGAATTTTTCCCCGTTTTACGTACCTGTCAGCGACACCGTACCGAAATTTCTTGCCATACCCTTTTAACGAAAGAGAAAATGATTTAACTATAGTGAATTTTCGTACCATTTTGACAACCTGGCTTGTCTCCCAGGAGAAGTGTCAGTCAGTGCCGTTTTTTTTTTTAAATTGCACATTTTTTTTCCAAATAGCACGTGTGTTTTTAAATAGTACGTGTTGTTTTAAATAACACGTATGTTTTTATATATCCTGTGCTTTTCTAAATAGCACGTGCTTTTTTCACATAGCACGTGCGTTTTTCAAAGGTCATGTGCGTTCTTCAAAGAACACGTATGTTCTTCAAAGAGCACATACATTCTTCAAAGAGCACATTCATTCTTCAAAGAGCACATACGTTCTTCAAAGAGCACATACGTTCTTCAAAGAGCACATACGTTCTTCAAAGAGCACATACGTTCTTCAAAGAACACATACATTCTTCAAAGAGCACATACGTTCTTAAAAGAGCACATACATTGTTCAAAGTTCACATACATTCTTTAAAGAGCACATACGTTCTCCAAAGAGCACATACGTTCTTCAAAGAGCACATGCGTCCTTCAAAGAGCACATACGTTCTTCAAAGAGCACATACGTTCTTCAAAGAGCACATACGTTCTTCAAAGGACATATACGTTCTTCAAAGAGCATATACGTTCCTTAAAGAGCACATACGTTCTTTAAAGAGCTTGTAAGTTCTTCTAAGAGTATGTACATTCTTCAGAGAACACGTACATTCTAATACACAGTACAGTTCGTTGATTACTCTCCATTCTAAGTCTTCTTAAAATATTGTTGGTTATTCTTGGTTACTTTAGATTAGGTTAGGTTACGATATGTTAGGTTAGGTTAGGATATGTTAAGTTAAATTAGGTTAGGTTAGGATATGTTAGGTTAAGTTAGGTTAGGTTAGGATATGTTAGGTTAAGTTAGGTTAGGTTAGGATATGTTAGGTTAAGTTAGGTTAGGTTAGGATATGTTAAGTTAAATCAGGTTAGGTTAAGTTAATTGTGTTAATCAACTAAGAAATATTCAGTACCATATAAGCAATATTCAGTAAGGTATACGCAATATTCATTATGGTATAAACAATATTCAGTACAGTATAAGCAATATTCAGTAAGGTATACGCAATATTCATTATGGTATAAACATTATTCAGTACAGTATAAGCAATATTCAGTAAGTTAGAAGCAATATTCATTATGGTATAAGCAATATTCAATATGGTATAAGAAATATTCAATATGGTATAAGCAATATTCAATTTGGTATAAGCAATATTCAATATGGTATAAGCAATATTCAATATGGTATAAACAATATTCATTATGGTAAAGACAATATTCAATATGGTATAAGCAATATTCAGTATGGTATAAGCAATATTCAATATGGTATAAGAAATATTCAATATGGTATAAACAATATTCAATATGGCATAAGCAATATTCAATATGGTATAAGCAATATTCAGTATGGTATAAACAATATTCATTATGGTATAAGCAATATTCAATATGGTATAAGAAATATTCAATATGGTATAAGCAATATTCAATATGGTATAAGCAATATTCAGTATGGTATAAACAATATTCATTATGGTATAAGCAATATTCAATATAGTATAAGAAATATTCAATATGGTATAAGCAATATTCATTAAGGTATAAACAATATTCATTAAGGTATAAGCAAACACTATATTATTTCTGAACTATGGGATCCTCCGGCGACATAAATGAACATTACATAAATTACTTGATGTTGCATGCAAAGAGTATGTAACCTTTATTCGGAGCATGTTAACACACCCACATAGGCTCCCCTCCAACCAGCGAACCATCGTTAAGGGTTTGGTGATGGGGCCCCATCATCAAATCAACGACTCGGTTCAGCCAATTAAATGCGAGATTAACAATGACAAAAGGTGACGTGGTTACCACTCGCAGTTTGTCATTGGAATTCCTGCATAGAGCTGGTTGTGGAAAGTTGTCTGTCTTTTGGCTGCTGCTTAGCCTAGACAACTGTGGCGTGCACTAAACACTACTCCTTTGTATATAGTGTACATAGGTGTAAATATCACTTTGTTATACTTGGTGAAGGAAAAGACAAAAGTCTTATATAATCACAATTACTTGGTGAAGGAAAAGATAAAAGTTTGGAATTAATCTAGCTGATTTTTGAAGAAATACAATTTCAATACATCTTCTACTGTGTTTCTTGCTCCAAGCTTCCTTTACACTCAGATTAACAGGCCATTGAACCTGAGGTTGTAATATGGGTAGCCTGTCCTGGAGCTGAATTTGGAGACTTAGAGCA
>WNWK01010419.1:0-70256 GCA_009830355.1 Cherax destructor | reverse complement strand
TTTGACCATGTGATCTACCCCAATACTTCTTATTTCAACCCTTTCTTACCAAATATTTTTTATGCAATCTCTTTTTTTAAAATATCCTCTTATGTTTAATATTTTTTTCCTGAATTTTCTTCACATTTAATTACTTCTACTTATATATTTTTTTATTTTTTTCCACTATTTTTTTTCCCTGCCTTAATTCATACACCATTTTTGTATTGTGGCATAATAGTTCGTTTTTAGTTAGTTATTGTTTCCGGGAAAGGGCCCCCTGGGGGAAAGGGGCAAAAAGTGGCCAAAAAAGGTTAAGTAAAGAAAAGGTCAGACTAAAAACAGTCAATTTTTTTCCTGTTCGCCCAAAACGAACGAACAAGCTTCATAAGTACCTCAAGGGGTGATAAATTTGATAGGAAAAGAATAGGGGTAAGGGGGTTTTAAATTTTGTTGAAAAAGAGGGGGCAAACCAGCTGCGTAGCATTTTTTGGCATAATAGATGAGGTAGTTTGAGGAGTGGTGGTGATCTGCATGTTGAAATCGCTTACTGCACGTACTGGACTTGGTTCGGGAGGCATTGGCATTTTTGGGCGGCACCCATAAGTCATTGCTGGTTTGCTATTTGTTTGCTTCTCGTGAATGATTGAGTGGGGTACGGGGATGTTGCGGGTTTAAAAAGGACGTTTTTTAAGGTCCACCCCTGCAGAGGGCAGGGTAGATTCGTCTTAGTTAGTTCAGATCTCGGGTGGGACCCACTGGGGGCAGGGGGGGGCAAAGAAACCCGGGAGAGGAAGAGCCTAAGTGAAGAGAAAATGGACTATACCCAACGTTTATAGTATAAAACTATATTCGTTTTTTTCTTGTAATTGTGTTAAGCCCTGTTTTTTCACTTTTTTTCAGCTGTCTTTTTTTTATGAAAAATCAATTATTTTGATATGCCTTTTTTTTTTTTTTAAAATTTTTTAATTTTTTTTTATATTTTATTTAAAATTTTACTACAATGTAGTACATCAATGAAAAATCCCACCAATGGGCCCCCAAAAAAACCCAAACTAATACAGGGGTCCTTTTTCCCCGTCCCCCTATATAATTAACAACCTTATACATGACATAAAAAAAAAGAGCAAACTTATAATCCCAAAAAATACACTTGAAACAAACCAATACCCTTTTAACATGGGTGCATCTGTGTCACATGCAAATATATCTACCAAACACAAAAAAAACAAAAGGGGGGCCCCCAAACCCACCTTTTCCTTCTCTTAAAAGGAAACCCCCCCCTCCCCCACATTAAAAAACCCCCTCAGAACATCATATTAACAAACAACATATTTTCCCCTTGGTTAAAAAACCAAAAAAAGGGGTAACTGATAATGTACTCAGTTACAACATAAAACTTTTTTAAAAAAATCCGGTTGTTCTGAACAAGGTCATATCATATACCCTTACTAAAAAAATATCTAACCTAACACACAATACTGATAGTCGTCCCCTCCCCATTCAGTAAACTTTAACTTCAACTGTTTTTACTCCTTCAATTATATGATTAATATTACCCAACACACAGGTTTTATAAAATTTAAACAAAACAGAAAAAAAATAACATATAGGAAATACTATACTTTTCCGTTGTTCAAACGCACAATTTTAAATTACAATGTAAAACCCCTTTTTTTTTTTATGATCGTTTAACTTTAAAAAACAGGTACATGAGGAAATTTTTTTTGTATTCCCAAAATCAGCATCCAACAGAGAAGCTCCCCAATGCCATACTCAGACCCTCCTCCCGACCAAAAAAAACCGTCGGAAACCCACTAAAACCCCCTTAAAAAAAAGTTTAACCCCTAAATCAAACCCCCCCCCATTAAAAAAGCCCCCCCCTCCCTGCGTCATGCCCCCCCCAAAACCCCCCTTATGCAAAATCCCAAAACCCCCCCAAAATTACCTTGAAAATTTAAAACCCCCCCCTCCCCCACTATGACCCAACACACACCCTCCCCCCACCTAGAACTACCCCCTAATACACACCCAAAATTTTACCCCAATCGTCATACCTTCCAGGATGAGCTTCCCCTTACCACGTCAAGCCCCCTTCTCGTCTACAATACACCCCCAAAAAACCTATTTGGGGGGTCCTTAATTGATTACTGCCCCCATGTTGATATTAGCTCGAAAAGTTTCTCCATTGGGGTTAATGCAAAATGAAGCTCTGGGGAAATTTTTTTTGGGTGTCCCAAATCTAAAAAGGTTCTTAATATGAGGAAGGAGCTTGGTATTACTATTCAGTGTAATTGTTGAAATTAACACGTACTTGGTATTAGAAATTTTAAAAAAATGAACCAGACATGTCCAAAAATCTTATAAATGTCTGGAAAAAACTCACAGATCTAAATGGATTTTAAAACATGCAATTTCATCAAGTTTTAAAACCTGCATGAATTGTATCACTGTGGCAAAAAGCATTTCACCACTCCATGGAAGATGTGTTCATTTATTATCACATACCTGCCCCCCAAAAGCTCATTGCTGTAACCCCCTTTTTCCAAAAACCTTGTTAAAGCAACTGCTAAAAAAGAAATTTCTCCCTGGTGGAGTAATAAGTTATCTCAAGTTATATACAATGATGGATTTAAACAGGAGTCTTCTGGCGGGCTGCACTGCTCGGGGTTTCCCCCCCCTAATTAAGAACAAAAAAATTTTTTGATCTGTCCCCAAATACTGGGCCACTACGATAAGGTCCTGGGGCAGAAGATAAACAGAATGCTTAGTTAATACCCCAAAAAATTTTTTAAAACCTTTGACAAATGTGACCATGGGTAAAGGCCCCAAAAAAAAGTGATAAAAGGGGAAAAAAACAGGAAAAAATTTTGGGTTTTTTTGGGTCTATAATTTCCTAACAAGTAGAACACGAAGCGCATAGTAAAAGAGTAAAATCTGAGGCAGCTACTGTAAAAAACTGTTCCACAAGGCACAAAACTCGCCCCATCCCGTTCCTCATCCTCATATCGGACATAGACATGGATATAAATATAAATTTTAAATGATTAAAAAGGTTTTCAATAGTGAGGTAGTTAAGGGGGGAAATAGATTGTATTATAGATTACAAAAAGAATATAAAAATTTAAATGATCAAATATATTTACCATAGTGAGGTGGTTTAGAATGTTTAGGTTTATATTGTAAGAAAATTAGTAAATTGTTTACCTTGGCATGTTACACAGTTTCTAGCAAAGCTCAATATTGGAATAAATCGGAGGCAATCTTACTCTATACAATGAATATACTGGTATTAAGGTTTAGGTAATTGGAGTGATTAACTAGGTTTACAAAATTGGAGTAGTATAAAAATTAAAGAATTTAACAAGTAGTTTATATACTAATGGGAAATGGTGACGTGTTGGCATGATACAGTTTATATATTGGAGTGTGGAAAACTTATGACTAGCTTTAGAATTATGAAGCAATAGTTGCATTAGACACTTAGTTCTGATCACGTGCAAATTAAAAGGGCAAACACAGATATCAATAAGTGTAATTTTGTTATTGATATGTGCAAGATAAAAAGTCATTTTCATGTGGTTAGCTACCGGTAAGTGAGATAAGATGTTTTTAACGGTCTTTTGAAAATGAAGGTTGTGTCTGTAGTTCAAGAGTTTCGGGGCAGGAGCTCCAGATTTCCCAAGCCCTTTTATGTGCATTGAATTTTGTATAGATTTAATCGGACACAGGGAATGTCAAAGAGATATTTGTGTCTGGTGTTATGTCTGGGTCCTGTCTGTGTCCAAAGAATTTTAGTTCATGGTTTAAAGTTGGTATTTAAGGGTTCTATAAATGTAGTGCAGAGTAGTAAGTGTGGATGTTCTATGACGGTGAGTAGGTTTAGGTCTTTGAAGAGTGGGGGGGGTGATGCCTAGCGTTGGATTGCGTGATAATTCTTACTGAGGCTTTTGTTGGGTTATTATTGGCTTTGGGCAGGTGAATTGCTGTTGATCCCCAAGCACAAATGGCATATGTGAGGTAGGGATAGACAGGTGAATAATTATAGTGTGGTGGGGCAGTTGTGGAACATAGTAACGTATTTTGAGAGGATCCCCAAAGTTTTGGACACTTTCGTTATGTATTTGGATATGATTGCTGAATTTCAGGCTGCTGACGAGGTGAAGGCCGAATTTGCCTCATTATGTCACAACAATAGGAGTAGTGTTGATCTTAATGATTACTTGTGCATCGCCCGCTCTGTGACCAAAACATAATATAGAGGTCTTATCAGTGTTGAGTGTAAGTTTATTGGCTGTCATCCATGTATATATTTTTAGTAATTCGTCGTTAACAATGGTGTTGGGCGTGGCAAGATTTGGGTGGGAATGACATAAGTCGTGTCGTCAGCAAAGTTAGTTTCAGGTGTTGTGATACATTGGGAAGATCATTGATGTGCTAGGAGGAAGAGCAGGGGACCAAGGACACTTCCCTGCAGGCCTCGGTATCAAGAATAGTCGTGTCCGAGGAGGATGTGTCTTTAATAGTGACATTCTGGTACCTATTAGTGAGGTAAGATTTGAAGTATGCAAAGTGCATGACCTCTTATTCATAGCGGTCAAGTTGTGGAGAAGGATGCCATGGTTTGCTGTTGTCCAAAACTTTCCTTAGGTCAATAAAAGTCCTAGTGGATATTCCATATTTTCCAGTGCTGTGGTCTATCATTTTTAGGTCTATCATTTTACGATTGCATCGTTAGTGCTTTTATTTTCTGAAGCCAAATTAGCGGGGGTTGAGTATGCTAGGTGTCGTTATAAACAGTATAATCTTTGTGCTACCGAAGTTTCTCCGAGGATTTTGGATAGCAATGGTAAATTTGATATAGGCCTATAGTTATTTACTTCTGTAGGGTCACCTTTGTGTGTTGGTGTAACCCTTGCTGTTTTGAGTAGTGTCGGGAAAGTGCTAGTTTCTAGTGATTTGTTAAAAAGTAATGAAATAGCATGAAAGGACATGAGACGGCTCGTTTGTATATTAATGGTGGGACTTAGGCAAGATTCCTGATATATTTTAATTGACTTGATTATCATGAGTGACTTCAGTGGGTTCAGTAGGTGCAAGATAGAAGGAGGATGGGAAATTCCCATCTAGGTAATCACTTGCTCAGGCGTTGGTATCTGGGGTTACTGGCAAAGATTTGATCTATGGTTGAAGAAGTCATTTATCTTGTTTACTGTATCCAATAGGCTGTAGTGATTGATTTCGCCAGGTTTTATCCTCATTCCTGTAGCTTTAAAAACTTCAATACAAATCCCAATGTTCAGGCTTACCCCTTCTACCATGACTGTCGTATCATCCACAAAACCAACTGTTCCACTAACACTATCCTATCCTATCTTTATACTCTTTATACCACTAACCTATAAAGGATCTTACCCTATGCGGGACATAACTTCATTACGTGCTCCTTTCTAGAATTTAAGATGGCTCCACTGCTACTACCACTACTACTACTACCACTACCCCATTGTACCCCTCCACCACTTGCTTGTGCCCTCCTGTCTGCCTGCCTATAAATACCCCTTCTTCCTGTCCTTTGTGTTAGTGTGACTTTGTAAATGGTCCAAGTCGGACAAAAAAACATCGTGTAGGCTCCTCTCAGTCCTCTTTTCCATACCCACCATCCCTAGTTTTCCCATTCACATGTGCCCATACCCCAAGTGTCTCCATACAACCACCACCTCCTCCCAAAAACCCTTCCTTCTCAATATGTCCAACAGCATGTCCCTGTCTACATTGTCATGGGCCGTTTCCCAATTCAGACCCAGAACACCTTACTTCCCTTGCCTCTATGAACTCCTAATCCTCCCATGCCCAGCCCACGCCATCTCCTGTATCTCAAATTGCCTCTTAATTATCTTCCCCAAACTTTTTTTTCATCCTATTACTAAGATTCTCACAAATATTTTATAGTCATTTTTAACAACGATATTCCCTTATAGTCGCAAATCGTCTCTGCCTTTTTCCCCTTTGGCACCAACCACGACTGCTCTGTGTATTCGATCTGCCTCCATAGAACCACTCTCCTTCATATAATTAAAGACCTCTGATTAAATACACCTAATTGCATCCCAATTCTGCACATAAAAATCACTCAGTATGTCGTCAATCAAGAGGCATAACTACAACACATATCTTTACAGCCTCCATACTTCATCTACTCTGTAATACGCCCCTCCATCTCCCCCTATCCCCATCCATGACATCCCTCTGAATTCCCATGACATCCCTCTACAATTCTCCTCGTCTCTTTTAGTCAAGTGACCCTGAACCAGTGCTCACATACCCACCTGTGCCCTCCATTGTCCTCAAAACCTGCCCCTCCCTATACCTACCTAAACCTTATACACCCGTAATGTCATCACTGTCATGCCCTTCCTCCTTGTCTAGAAAACCATAACACAGTCATCAACGGCTTATCACCCCATAGGACATCATCCATACCTCCTCACTCTGAGCGCATGGAATCTTCATTTTGTATTACCTCAGATGCTCATGCAATCCCCACGAATTTCTTCCATCGTGATGTCTCCCCACCATAACAATCTCAACTGTCCTCAAATACCTTTGCAATCCAAAACTCAACTGGGTCTCTCCCAACCCTACCGCTTGTAATATAGCAGCGTACTACCGCCATACGACATTCCACCATGTCCCCACGTCTCATCCTTCTTTACCCTCTCTCAATAACTCCCCACCACTCTGCAAACCACCACCACTATGTTCACCCTCTCAAGCACCTTACATTAAGTTTCCAATAACCCGGATACGTTTACAACCCCTCCCTGCAAGGTGATCAGAAAAACCAACGTCTATATAATCCATATGTCCCACTGTTGTGCCCCAGCCACGTATATATGATCCAGTCAGGCTGCATACCTCGCCTCGTCAGCCACGCCAACCACCCTAGGAGCTTCTCTTAAGACCCCCAACTCACATAATAAGCCCACCTTGGTTCCACGTCCTTTTCCGAATAACGCTGTTCCAATCTCCTCCTACTATCACAATCACAGGTAAAACCCTCAAAAAAATAGATAACTCATCTGCATAAACTCCTCTTTAGTACCTCCTATTATTCATTGCTGTATAACCCTATGAACACCACCGCACATCTCCATAGCCCCTCCACCTGCCACTATTCCCCACTTCCTCCAAGCTAACCTCAAGCTAAAAGGACTGGTGTCTCTGATTTCTCTGCAACACCTCATAAAACTATCCGCTGCCACGCCATGTGCCACTGTCCAAGCATAAGTCTCTGCGCCATGTCCCTAAAATTATGTTCATGTAAGATACACACATCTACTTGTAACCATCTCAATGTCACACTACCCACTTTCGTTTGACCTCTCTGCCCGGAGGCCATTTACATTCATTGTTAAACATCTGAAAAAAAGCAAAGGATTTCCTCTTTGCTTTTGTATCTTCTGTGAGATCACCTTCCGAAGAGCCAAACTTCCCTCCTATCCTACCTCCCTTTGCTACATCAACCTTGCTTTACTGACTCTTTGACCAGGCGTGAAATCCTCATCCGAGAAGTTTCACCCGACCTCTTTGGGGACTCTTTCCAAAGGCCTCCATCTCCTCCCCTCACCCTCTCTACATTCCCTCTGTGCACCTCTACTCGCACCTCTTGAACCAATTCTATCGGCATTCCATCACTCTTGCCAACATTCTTCTCTGAGTAATCTATCCCGTGACTCCCTAACTGTAGAACAAATCATAACTCCCTGGCAATTTTTTATATTTTGTTGAAACATATTGTTTCAATTTACAAAAACAACTGGAATCCATTAAGTTTGTATACATTTAGTAGACTCAATGAGTATTGCCAGTAATAGCATTGCATCCTTCATAGGAAATCCTCCGAGACATAACAGTCAAAGCAGTGGATATTTACTCTGCACATAGATTTGATGTAAAGGGACAGAAAATGCTGCTCTCAAAAGCTTCCTAACAGAACTGAGGATTACAAAGAAGGTTTGATCAGAAGAGGTGAGTACTCCACTCTCTTTAAGTGAGCAATATGCTCCAGTATCCTAAAGTTTAACTTCCTTTTCTCTGAATGTTCCTGAAAAGGGATGACAACAAGAGCTATAGTAAAGGGGCCATCCCTTCTCTACTTCTTCCTGGGACGAATATTATTAGGGATATTAGAGATTTTCCCAAATGGTTAGGGTTTACTTGGACAATTGGGTCTGATGTGGCCAGGCTTGCCACAGTTATAACATACTCATCTCAGCTTTTACTTTGGCACCTCGTTGATTTGTGTGCATACTCTGGATACTGCCGCTTCACATCTCGTTGGGTAATTTGATGTTGCTCACCGGGTTGACCAGGAGTGAAGTTAGCTGCTCACCAGGTGTTTTAGTTGACTGCTGGCCAAGATTCACCTTCATCTTGACCTTTATTTCTCCTCAGGAACTTTTCTTTGTGATCTCTGCTCATACCAGGCTGTTGGGGAAAGGAATGACCGCTCGGACAAAGGCGGTTAGTTTCAAAAGTATCAACCAACCTGGCTGCTTCAATGCCGTAGGCAGGAATGATCTTGTAGAAGGCTCGAACCTCTGGACTAACAGACTCCAGTAGGTTGTCCACCAAGATGAGCTGCTTCAAATTTTTCGAATCAGCGACACCACTTGCCTTGTGCCTAAGTTTCCCATTCTGACTCCAACAAGCCCAGCTTCAATAAATAACTTCACAGCAGAGCTAGACACAGTTGACTGGGCTATAAATTTATTATAAGGTGCTCGATGAGTGGACAGACACCTTTCTTAATAAATTACATAGACTATACAGCAAACATTGTCCTAGCAAAAATGAAACAGATTACGAATAGCGGTTAGGCTGCCCATGGCTAACTAACAACTTACTAAAATCCATTAACAAGAAACATCAATATGAGAAGCAATATGAGACGGGATTCATGCATAAGAGTTTGTTAAACATATTCATCAGTTCTCACCAAACTAATAAAAAAGCCAAACAATTGTACTTTTTATCAGCAGATTCACTGAAACAGAATATAAAAAGACCTGGAAAAGCTACTCTCACAGATTATGGGCACCCTGAAGCTGAAAAATAGGGATATTGTCTAACTAAACCAGAAAGCGAAACACCACTACGGCCTATTGATTTGATAAACAAATAAATGACTTCTTCTCAACTATAGGATCAAATCTTACCAGTAAAATTCCAGAATGCCAATGCCGAGCAAGTGATTACCTAGATGGGAATTTCCCATCCTCCTTATATCTTGCACCTACTGAACCCAATGAAGTCTGTGATAATCAAGTCACTTAAAAATAAATCAGGACATCTGTCTCAAGTTCTGTAATATACAAACGAGCTGCTCATGTCCTTTCATATCCTATTTTCTTTGCTTTTAACAAATCATTAGAATCTGCCCAACACTACTCAAACGGCAAAGGGTTACCAATACACAAAGGTGGTGACCCTACAGGCGTATTAATAACACTCAACACTGATTAAGACCTTCTATATTATGTTTGGCAACAGAGCAGGTGATCCACAATTAAACATTAAGATCAACACTACACCTATTGCTAAACATAATGAGGGCAAATTCCTGGGCCTTCACCTTGACAGCAGCCTGAAATTCAGCACCCATATCCAACACATAACAAAGAAAGTTTCCAAAACTGTGGGGATCCTCTCTAAGATACGGTATTATGTACCACAATCAGCCCTACTCACACTATATTATTCACTCATCTATCCCTACCTCACATATGCCATTTGTGCATGGGGATCAACAGCAATTACCCACCTAAAGCCAATAATAACCCAACAAAAAACTGAAGTAAGAATTATCACGCAATCCATGTATAAACGTAAGTAAGTAAATTTACTTACATGTTTCATTACCTTTGTAACTTGTGAGTTCATTACCTTTGTAGCTTGTTAGTTCATTACCTTTGTAACTTGCTCAGCTATCAAAACTTTGGGGTCCAGTCCCTGGACCCATTATTACCTCTGTAATCTTTTGACTACCGCCCACAGGATGGGTATGGGTGCATAATAAAGATATCAAACTGATCAAACTGAATCCAACGCTAGGCAGCACCCCCCCCCACTCTTCAAAGACCTAAACCTACTCACTGTTCAGAACATCCATACTTACTACTCTGCTACCTACATTTATAGAACCTTAAATTCCAACTTTAACCCCGAGCTAAAACACTTCCTTGACTGTTGTGACAGGACCCATAGACATAATACCAGACATAAACATCTCTTTGACATTCCCCGTGTCTGACTAAATCTATACAAAAATTCAATGCGCATAAAAGGACCTAAAATCTGGAACTCCCTGCCTGAAAACTCTAGAACTGCAAACACAATCTCCACTTTCAAAAGCACCGTTAAAAAACACCATTACTCATAATTGACGTAAACTCTTGTGACACTTGTTGACACTTTACAGATCGCTTGTTCTATCTAGGCTGGAATATTGCTGCACACTAACTGCACCTTTCAAGGCGGGTGAAATTGCTGACCTTGAAAATGTGCAGAGAACCTTCACGGCACGCATAAGTGCGATAAACCACCTCAACTACTGGGAACGCTTGAAGTTCCTAAACCTGTACTCTCTAGAACGCAGGCGGGAGAGATACATTATTATATACACATGGAAAATTCTCGAGGGCTTAGTACCAAACTTGCACACAAAAATCACTCCCTACGAAAGCAAAAGACTCGGCAGGCGATGTAACATTCCCCCAATGAAGAGCAGGGGTGCCACTAGCACGTTGAGGGACAACACAATAAGTGTGAGGGGCCCAAGATTGTTCAACTGCCTCCCAGCATACATCAGGGGGATTACCAACAAGCCCCTGGCTGTCTTCAAGCAGGCACTGGACAGGCACCTCAAGTCGGTACCTGATCAGCCGGGCTGTGGTTCGTACGTTGGACTGCGTGCGGCCAGCAGTAACAGCCTGGTTGATCAGGCTCTGTCCAACAAGAGGCCTGGTCACGGACCGGGCCGCGGGGGCGTTGACCCCTGGAATTCTCTCCAGGTAGACTCCAGGTAGACTTACCAAATAAGGCAGTTTGCACTAATGCCACCCAATGAGCCTCAGGCCACCCTAAAGCTCGAGCCTGGTTTTCCAATGCTTCGAAAAACTGTTCAGGCTCTGCTTCAACAAAACAAGGAACAAACTGTACTGCCCTTTGCAAATTGAAGTTATCTACAGTCTGATGGAATTGCCTCCTCTCTATCAAACTCTTCCTTAGCAAATGCACGCTGATCCTGATCCTGACTCCCATTACTTTGTAGATACCTTAATGGAGACCTACAGTTTATAGCTCCTGTCTTGGCAGAAACATGAGTCTGATATGCCATAGTTTCAGTTTGTAGTTTACTCCTTATAATATCACGCAGCTGCAAAGCTTTAAGGGTGCATTGATATTCAATACCAATTGAACGAGCAATTCGCCAACAATGCTGAAGAGAGAGTTTGGGCAACTTTAGGAGAGTGAACTCAGACACTAATCGTCTGACTCGAATAGGTGGCATTAACCCCAATGTAACACGCTGTAGCTGCTATGCACAGTACGACTGCAGAATACTCACACGATAGCAAGGCTGACACACAATAATAAAGCCAATTGCAGAATACTCACACAATAGCAAGGCTGACCGTAGCGAAGCAAATGCAAAGATGACACCCAAAATTCGTGAAGCATTGGCAAAGCGTAAGCAATGCCAGATAGCAAGCTATCTAAATGATACAAGACTACCTCCTGCTCCAACTTCAACTCTAGGCTCAACTCCTGCTCTAAGTCTCCAAATTCAGCTCCGGGACAGGCTACCCATATTACAACCTCAGGTTCTAAGGCCTGTTATCCTGAGTGTAAAAGGGAGCTTGGAGCAAAGAAACACAGTAGAAAATGCTTTGAATTGTATTTCCTTCACCAAGCAATTATGAATTTTTGTATTTTCCTTCACCAAGCAATTATGAATTTTTGTATTTTCCTTCACCAAGTATATTTATAAGGCTTTATACAAATATGTACACTATATGAAAGAGATAGTAGTATTAGTGCATGCCACGGTAGTCAAGGCAGAACAACAGCCAATAGACAGAGATGACTGTACAACAACCAGCTCAGGGTGGGAATGACAATGGCAAACATGTGAGTGGAATCCACGTCACCTTTCCCATTGCCAGACCCGCACTATGATTGGTTGAACCAAGTTGTTGATTTGGTGATGGGGCTCCAATCACAAAACCCTTAACTAAAACTCTTTCTTGACAGTTGTGACAGGACCCATAGACATAATACCAGACATTCCCCATGTCCGACTAAATCTATACAAAAATTCAATGTACATAAAAGAGCCTAAAATCTGGAACTCCCTGCCTGAAAACTCTAGAACTGCAGACACAACATCCATTTTCAAAAACACCGTTAAAAAACATCTTATCTCACTTACCGGTAGCTAACCACATGAAAATTACTTTATCTTGCACATATCCACAACAAAGTTACACTTATTGATATCTGTGATTCCCCCTTAATTTTGCACATGACTGTAGCCAAGATTCTAATACAACTATTGCTTCATAATTTTTAAGCTAGTCATAAGTTTGCCTAAGACACTCCAATATAGAAACTGTATCATGCCAACACGTCACCATTTCCATTAATATATAAACTAATTGTTAAATTCTTTATTTTTTATACTACCTCAATTTTGTAAATCTAGTTAATCACTACAATTACCTAACCTTAATACCAGTATAATAATTGTATAGAGTAAGTTTGCCTGATTTATTCCAATATTGGAGCAAACCTAGTATTAAGTCTGCCAGAAATGTCTAGCATGCCCAGGCATGCTAGACATGCTAACGGCCATATTTGTAATTATAGTCCTTAGTCCTTAAAATGTAAAACACACATTGTAATTTTTACAGAGAAATATGTCAATTTGAATTTGAATTTCAATTTGAAAGATGGTTCTCTGGTTGGTGAGGAAGCCTATGTGGGTGTGTTTAACATGCTCCGAATAAGGGGACGTACTCTTTGCATGCAACAGTTGGGAAGATCATTGATGTATAGGAGGAAGAGCAGGGGGCCAAGGACACTTCCCTGTGGCACTCCAGTATCAAGTGGTCGTGTAGATGAGATTGTGTCTTTAATGGCGACGTATTGATACCTGTTAGTAAGATAGGATTTGAAATATATAAGCGCGTGGCCTCTTATAGCGTAATGGTCAAGTTTTTGGAGTAGGATGCCGTGGTCTACTGTATCAAAAGCTTTCCTTGGGTCAATAAAGTCCTAACGTATATTCCTTATTTTCCCATCACTTCAGTTTCCTCAGTAAAATATCTGGGAATGCCCTTTGACTGACACCCAGGTACCTATTTGCTGCTGGGTGAACAGGACAACAGGTGTAAGGAAACACGTTGAAATGTTTCTACCCCGCCGGGAATCGAACCCGGGCACTCCGTGCGTGAAGCGAGAGCTTTATCCACCAGGCCACCGGGGCACGTACGTATTAATTGATATATTTACCCTTCAAGGAAGGTTTAGGTAAATTTATACAGTTAGTAACTAATATTAGGATTATTGAGGTAGCCTTAGGACCTTAACATAGGTAGACTTAGGCCTTTAATATAGGCGAATATTAGCTTATATTAGCTAAGGCGAACTGGCAGACAGACGATAGTTCTCCCTTCTTGGACAAGAAACCGTGGTGACATCAACGTACCAGAAGCTGCAGCTCGGTGTCCCACGTGTCTACATATACTAGACCTGGAGAACTCAGAATCAGAGGCATCCCGAAGTATCGTGGATATTCGCCTCTGTGCAGACACACAGTAATCAATACCTTTCTTTCTCTCAGCAAGGTTAGCCAGCATTCTGGGGAAAACGTGAGTTGAACTGTGGGTCTTTGAGCAGACGGTCTCCCAAAGACCATTACGTACGGGCCTCTCCTCTTAAGTAAAGTAAATTTTATTTTATTGCAATTTTACATAGATATTTGTAGGAACAATCATAAAATGAAGTGCAAGGAGAGCCACTGACATGCCATGGCATTAGGGGCAGCTTAATCTAATGACTTATAGACTATGTACATAATAGAGAAATTGATTGAGATTTTTCTAGTTATATATTTGATTTCAAATTACAATATGATGATATTACACTGTTAAAATTACAATATGATGATATTACACTGTTAAAATTACAATATGATGATATTACACTGTTAAAATTACAATATGATGATATTACACTGTTAAAATTACAATATGATGATATTACACTGTTAAAATTACAATATGATGATATTACACTGTTAAAATTACAATATGATGATATTACATTGTAATAAGTGTTTAGGAGGATGGTAATATAAAATTGAGATTATCTTAAGGAAAATAACATTGAGCATTTTTGAAAGTAATTTATAATATGAGTATTTAGTTTAGGGTGAGTAGGGGGTTAAATAAATATTAACATACTAGTAAAAATTGAAATTATCTTATAGGAAAATAACATTGAGCATTTTTGAAAGTAGTTTACAGTATGAGTATTTAGTTTAGGGTGAGTAGGTGGTTTTTGAGAAGAGTCTTATATTGATTTTCAGACAAGGTTATCTTAGTATTTACTGGTAATGAATTCCAGATTCTGGGGCCCTTTATGTGCATAGAATTTTTAAATAGGTTGATATGGACTCGGGGTATATCAAAAAGTGATCTGTGTCTTGTGCTATGGTCATGGGTCCTATTAAAGTTGGTGAGGAGAATTTTGAGCGGAGGGTTTATATTAGAGTGTAGAGTTTTATGTATGTAGTAGGCACAAGAATAAGTGTGAATGTTCTTTACGGTGAGTAGTCTTAGGCTTTTGAATATTGGTGGAGTATGCTGTCTAGAGTGGGAATTTGTTATCATTCTGACTGCAGCCTTTTGCTGGGTTATGAGTGGTCTGAGGTGATTTAGTGTTGTTGATCCCCATGCACAGATTCCATAGGTGAGATAAGGGTAGATAAGCGAATGATATAGTGCAAGAATAGCTGTTTGAGGCACATAATAGCGTATCTTTGATAATATGCCTACTGTCTTTGAGATTTTCTTGGAAATTTGTTGTATATGTGTTTGGAATTTAAGGCTACTGTCAAGGTGGATTCCTAAGAATTTTCCCTCTGTGAGTCTTGTGATGGGTGAACCATTGAGCGTTATGTTAAGTGGAACATTTGTGGCTTTGTTTCCAAACTGTATGAAGTAGGTCTTGTCAGTATTGAGAGCAAGCTTGTTAGTCGTCATCCATGTAGATATTTTCTGTAATTCGGCATTAACAGTGTTGGCCAGTATGACTGGATTTGGGTGAGAGAAGACATATGTTGTGTCATCTGCAAATAATATGGGTTTGAGTAGTTGTGATGCATTCGGTAGGTCATTTATGTAAATGAGGAATAGGAGTTGCCCCAGGACACTTCCTTGAGGGACTCCGACTGTAATTTGTTGTGTGGAAGAGTTCGCTCCATTTGTGTACACGTATTGGCTTCTGTTGCTAGGGTATGACTTTAGGTAGTTGAGTGGGTGCCCCCTTATATCATAGTGTGCTAATTTTGTGAGCAGTAAATCATGGTCGACTGTATGAAAAGCTTTGCGTAGATCAATGAAGATTCCCAGTGGGACTTCTTTCTTCTGAAGTGCGGTGTATATTAACTCTAGCATGTGCATAATAGCATCGTTTGTGCTCTTGTTGGTCCTGAAACCAAATTGACAGGGGTTGAGTACATTGTGTGAGACGAGGTAGGAATAGATCTGTCTATGAATTAATTTTTCGAAGATTTTAGAAAGCAGTGGTTAAGGAAATTCTTGATGCATTCATTAGTATCTGAATATGTTTCTAATTCATTATGCCAGTCAATGTTAATCATAGCTGTTATGAGTCTAGAAGCTAGTGTCACTTACTGCATAGATATTGCTTAGGGAATACCCCCCTTTGGAATCAGAGAGCTCTGAGGTGCAGTCAGGATACTAATACCAACTGAATACTTGCAGAAATTAAGTCCTTCACTGCATGTGGTGTCTTGAAGGTGAGGGACCAGAGGGCGCTAAGAGTTGGTGTGAAGTCGGGAGTGCCAGGTGACATATCCTACATCATCAAGTAAGTTTTTAATTCGTGCATGTAGTTAGGAATTTCTTGCAAGATCAGTTGCAAATGGAAATGTGTCATATAAGCCGCTTGTGAGACTGAGGCAACCAATATCGGGGGTCTGTGTCAACAGAGCTTGCTAGGATAGACATCTCACAGGGAGGCAATCCAGACAAATTTCCACATAGGTTCTCTACACATATGCTGCTATGTATGATAATCTATGTAACTATTTGTGTATACCTGAATAAACTTACTTAATCTTCCTCTAGTGGTGATGGTGCGGAACTGGGAGGAGCCGCAAAGGTGCAATAACTTCTCTTCATCTAAATCCGGCACTAAAGATAACTTTAATCACCTTCAACTTGTGTAACTGTGTCCATGCGTATTAGTGATTAAATGAATTTATTTGGAATATTAATTTATTATGTTTAATATAAATTGCATTTTCTTTGACTTTATAACCTGTGAGAGAAAATGAATAAACCATACCACCAGCAGTAACTGAAGAAGATGAAAAAGATGAACAAGTATTTATACACTGAGAGACATACACCTCTCAATGCCTTGGCCGGAAGTGCCAGATGCAGTTTAGTGGGGATAAACATGGAATTCAAATGTGATAATCTTTGGAAATCTCTTATTTGGCCCATTGTGAGATGCCCACTCTGGCAGTTACTGTTAACACGGGTACCCCAGGACTCCAACATCATTATGATCAATATATACTCACTCTCAATATCTGTAATACTCTCAAATGTAATGTTAAGACTAACTTAAGATTAATAAGGCAATACCAGTGCAAAATTGTACATATAAGTAAGTAAGTAAGTTTATTCAGGTATACACAAATACATTTACATACATTATCATACATAGCAGCATATGTGTAGAGAACCTAGGATAACACAAAAAAAAGTCAGACAGAGTGACTTATTTCCATTGGGGTCCTTTTTATACCTTAATATTATACATTGTAGGATATATATGTTATTATATTATAAAGGATATAGCTATACTAGGAATAAGGCAAAAAGAGTTATTTACATATACATGTGTGTTAGCTAAAAAAATAAAAAATAATTATCCTCCCTTTCTGTCGCTACATTCATTAGGTACGGTCGCTCACCATGCCCAGCCCTTCTAGGGCAGGGTAGGTGCCAAGGCTGGAGCTTGCTACCATCTGCGGCTCGCAAGCCTGCCCTTCCCGTCAGCCTCCTTGGGGCGGGGAAGGTGGCAGACCAGAGGGGCCTGGCAACTATCTACCTACGTGCTTGTGGGCGAATATGGCTAGGCCTGGGACCAGTTGGTCCCACCGCTGAGGGGTACCCCCTCCCATGGGAGACTTAGGTCTCTGCTACTCCCACGCCAGGGAGCCGGAGCCGGGTCGCCATCTGGTAAAGACCCGGGCCGGGAGAATTCCCGGTGAATCAACACCTCCTCCTCCTCATTAGGTACTCACACTTTCCCCTCGCCCCTAGTGGGTCCTTACCTGAGAGTCTGAACTAACTATTAGGTACTCGCCGCAGACACTTCCCGATGACCCCGGTGGGGCGGGCCCGGGAAGATGAGGCGGCACATCTGGTCTACTTGGCTGTCAAAGATTTGGAGACCTTACTCCCAGTCATTGCACGCCACCCTCCCCCCCGCTGACGTCACTGTGAAGGCCTGCTGAGTGCCTCCGTTGCACCCTGCACCAACCACTATTGGAGCAACTACCTTTTGGGACTTTGTTTGTCCATAGATTCGGAGAGGACCCCTCTTCCCACCAAAGGAATACCACACATGTACCTTTAACGTCGATACATGACACTTCCCTACAGGGGAGCCGATGCCGGGTCGCCAAATTGGAAGAGACCCGGGCCGCGATCCATACCGGCAGATCATATAGAATAGAATAGAACATTAGGTACGGGGGTCGATCACCATGCCCAGCCCTTTTAGGGCAGGGTAGGTGCCAAGGCTGGAGCTTGCTACCATCTGCAGCTCACAAGCCTGCCCTTCCTGTTAGGGAAGGTGGCAGACCAGAGAGGCCTAGCATCTATCTACCTCCATGCCTTGTGCTGGTGGGGAATGTGGCTAGGCCTGGAGCCAGTTGGTTCTGCCGATGGGGGGTATCCCCTCCCATGGGAGACATAGGTCTCTGACACTCCCACGCCAGGGAGCCGGAGCCGGGTCGCCATCTGGTAAAGACCCGGGCCGGGAGAATTCCCGGTGAATCAACACCTCCTCCTCCTTCTTTAGGTACCATTTGGTTCTCTTCTTGAACTGGCTCATGCTATGACTGGCTTTGACATGTGCAGGCAGTCTGTTCCATTCCTTTATTGCTGTACAATAAAAGGTGTTTGAAGCCTGGCCACTGACTGTGGGTACTACAAAGTTGTGCTCTCTTTCCCTAGTACTATGACTGCTTTGGTTCCCAGCCTTGACAAAATTGGCAGCAAGATATTCTGGACACTGTTTGTGAGCAATTTTATAAACTTGATTTAATTTAAGTTGTTTTACTCTGTCTTCAATATTCAGCATATCCAATTGTTGTAATTCATCCTGGCCTACATGCTCTCATGGACCCAGGTCCAGGATGAATCTTACCATTTTGTTCTGGGTGATTTGCAGTTTATCTTTCAGTTTTTTTTTGTCAAGGCAGAGTACCATGAAGAGTAACTATGGCTGGCATCAGAGGGGTTCAGGCTGCCATAATGATATTTATCATTATTGTGCATTTCTCGAAAGAAGGAAATCAGTCATGGGGTCTGGAAAAGGTGAATGAGGTGATAGCTTCCTGGAAAGTGAAAGCCCAACAGTGGCCATCATACCAGAAACGTAAGTGCCACTATCGCCGCAAGGTTTGGCAACCCCACATCTCCAAAACAAAACAATGGCGCACAGCTTTTATAGTGGCGCTATTAAGTGGTGATATTCATACTAATCCAGGACCCCAATCTATGGTACAGGTGTAAAACAGACAGATAAATCATGGTGCTAATGACGGTCTAGTTGCTAGTAATGATAATCTTAACGCTATATGTAATGCACAGACAATAGAACCATTATTATATCAGACACCACCAGACATTTGTATACACTGTAATAAGGTACGAAAGAAGAACAGTAAACTTACCGGATGTAAATTGTGTAAAGGTTGGGTGCATGATGGATGTGTGTTCAATTATGGTAATGGTGCCAGATTTCATTTTGTTTGTAACAAATGCACTTTGGCACAGTTACCCTTTAACAACGATGACATTAATTTACCTATTTTTAATGCTAATGACCCCTTGCCATATATTGATGATTATGATTGTCTTAGGAAAACAGGCCTTCACTTTATTCATGTCAACGCAAGATCACTTCTTCCAAAATTGGCAGAGATTAGGATTCTAGCTAACAGAACTAGAGCGGCAGTTATATCTATCTCGGAATCCTGGTTGGATGATACGGTGACTAACGATGAGGTCAAAATAGGTTACAATATAAAACGCTTAGACAGCAATAGAAAAGGTGGTGGAGATTCTATGGTTTGAAGTGCTGCTTCCCAAGACCAAACCCATCTTAGTAGGAACTAGTTATCGCCCTCCCACCCATGACCAGTTCTTAGAGGACTTTTCGAGAGTCTTGTCAGGACTTGATAACAATGACGAGACAGTAATACTAGGAGACTTCAATATCTGTTTTCAACAGCATTCGCTTTCTTTACTACACTGTTCCCTATCAATTCTCCTGACATGCATGGGTCAAAGGGGATTCCCAGATATTTTACTGAGGAAACTGAAATGATGAATTCCCCATTACACCGGACATTAAAATTATTTACCCTGCTCAATTTATATTTCGTGCCAAAGAGTATGGCTTCTGTTTTTCCGAGATGTAACGATAGTTTGTTGTCTACTAACCATTTTCTGCAGGACTCCAGTTCCAGTGTTAATACATTAGCTATATCTTGTGGGTCTTTACCTGACATTAACAGAGCACTGTCATCCGCATACAGTAGGAGTTTGCAGTTGACACTGATGGGCATATCATTTACATAACACAAGAATAATAAGGGACCCAGAATACTACCTAGGGGAACTCCACATGCTATCGGCAGTGGTTCTGATTCCGTTTTGTTGATTTTGACAATTTGTTTCCTGTTGCTAAGATAGGACTTAAACCAGTCTGTGGAACCTATGCCGATAGCTTGAAGTTTCTTACATAATATATTGTGGTTGACAGTATCGAAGGCCTTTTGCAAGTCTAAAGTTACCATTCATATGAGGTTCAATATAGACATTAGGTGAGTTACAATGAATACAAGAAAATTGAATATTCTATTAGTTCATGCTATAAAACTTTAATAAGTTTATTAGAGAAGAATTACAGTTTTGATTATTAACCTACCTGGAGTCTACCTGGAGAGAATTCCAGGGGTCAACGCCCCCTCGGCCCGGTTCGTGACCAGCCCTCCTGTTGGACTAGAGCCTGATCAACCAGGCTGTTACTGCTGGCCGCACGCAGTCCAACGTACGAACCACAGCCCGGTTGGTCAGGTACCGACTTTAGGTGCTTATTAAGTGCCTGCTTGAAGACAGCCAGGGGTTTGTTGGTAATCCCCCTGATGTATGCTGGGAGGCAGTTGAACAATCTTGGGCCCCTGACACTTATTGTGTTGTCCCTCAACGTGCTAGTGGCACCCCTGCTCTTCATTGGGGGGTTGTTACATCGCCTGCCGAGTCTTTTGCTTTCGTAGGGAGTGATTTTTGTGTGCAAGTTTGGTACTAAGCCCTCGAGAATTTTCCATGTGTATATAATAATGTATCTCTCCCGCCTGCGTTCTAGAGAGTACAGGTTTAGGAACTTCAAGCGTTCCCAGTAGTTGAGGTGGTTTATCGCACTTATGCGTGCGGTGAAGGTTCTCTGCACATTTTCAAGGTCAGCAATTTCACCCGCCTTGAAAGGTGCCGTTAGTGTGCAGCAATATTCTAGCCTAGATAGAACAAGCGATCTGTAAAGTTTCAACATGGGCTTGGCAACCCTGGTTTTGAAGGTTCTCATTATCCATCCTGTCATTTTTCAAGCAGATGCAATTGCTACTTTGTTATGGTCCTTGAAGGTGAGATCCTCTGACATGATCACTCCCAGGTCTTTGACATTAGTTTTTCGCTCTATTGTGTGGTTGGAATTAGTTTTGTACTCCGAAGAGATTTTAATTTCTTCACGTTTTCCGTATCTGAGTAATTGAAATTTCTCATAATTGAACTTCATATTGTTTTCTGCAGCCCATTTAAAGATTTGGTTTATGTCTGCTTGGAGTCTAGCACATCGACCGTTTCCCACCAAGGCAGGGCTGCCCGTAAAAGAAAAACTTTCATCATCATTCATTCCATCACTCTTGCCAGAGGCATGCTTACACTACAGTTATAAAACTGCAACAATTAACATCCCTCCTTCAGATGCAGGCACTGTACTTCCCATCTCCAGGACTCAAGTCGCACAAGTAACCCTTAGCGAGCATTTCCATATGAGGATTATACTAACTTGCATGACACTCTTATCTGCGTGTACAAACTGGGACAGACTTGCTTGGATGTGGAGACTATGCTAACTAGAAATCTCCTAATTCTACCCAGGCAATCTAGACTTCTATGGCCGCTCTCTCTCTCACACTTCAAGATGCCATGTGCACAGGACTGATTCCTGTAAATATTCCATTGGTATTAGTATCCCCAGCCTGCACCTTGAGGGTCCCTGAATTCATTGGGTATTCCATATTCAATATTTATGCAGTCAGTGGGAGACCAAGATTCTGGGCTAATAATTAAGGGGACTTACACTGTAATCTAACTCCATGTTGGGTCGTCGCCCTCGTCATAACCCTAAACTCAAATTCTGAGCTGATTCATACATCAGTTTACATGCGGCCAACAGTAACACCCTGGTTGATCAGGCTCTGGTCCACCAAGAGGCCTGGTCACAGACGAGGCCACGGGGGCATTGACCACAAAAACCCTTTCGAAGTATATACCAGGTAACTCACTCCATGTTGCCTGTTCACCATTGTCGTAACCCTAAGCTCAAATTCTCCATGTTTCCCTCTGGACCACTGGCCAACAAATAAAAGAAAAAAAATGCTGAAGATTATCTTACTAAGGAGGCATGGGAAGAGACAAATATCCACAGTTGTAGGAAGCCTCTCTGTTTTCAGGCTGGTATTTTGAAGACACATGGGGGCTCTGAGCTCTAGCTCCTAAGGCCTTGTTGTTGCCACCAGTGTCTGTCGAAGGACATGCCAGCATCTGCAAGCACCAAAGCAAACTTGCTTGTAAGAGATGCTAGCTTCCAAATTTTACCAAGCCTCCGGATGCAACGTCCCAACAATTCCAGGAACAGCTTCTGAAAATTGACCACTGTCTGGAAAATCTTCCAGCTCCTGCCCCCAACATCTTGCTCCTGGAGGATTTCAACCTAAGGCACCTAAAATGGAGGAATATTGCAAATAATGTGGTAGCAGAGATAACACCAGGAGGCAGCTCAGATGAAAACTCGCACACACATGAACTTTTAAATCTCTGCACCAAATTCAACTTAAACCAGCAAATAATAGAGCCTACAAGATTAGAGAATACACTGGACCTCATCTTCACCAACAATGATGATCTGATACGAAATGTCATCATAACAAAAACGATATACTCAGATCACAACATAATAGAGGTCCAGACATGCATGCGGGGAGCCCCAGATCGACAAAATGTGACCAGTCGCGAGGGAGCCTTCTCCAAATTCAACTTCAATAACAAAAACATAAGGTGGGACCAAGTAAACCAAGTCCTAAATTATATAAACTGGGAAGATAGCCTAAGCATCACGGATCCTAACCTATGTCTAGAACAAATTAACTCTTTGGCACTTGAGGTTTGCTCAAGGCAAATTCCCTTAAGGAAAAGGAGGAGAAGATGTAAACTAGAGAGAGAGAGGCGCTCCCTATACAGGCGAAGGCAAAGAATAATGGAGCGGCTACAAGAGGCCAATATATCTGAAATACGTAGGGAGACACTGGTCAGAAAAATAGCAAACATCGAATTAAAACTAAAGGAATCTTACAGGAATCAAGTAACGTGGGAAGAACTAAAAGCCATAAATGAAATTGAAAAAAAAAACAAAGTATTTTTTTTCTTATGCCAAATCAAAGTCGAGAACAACATCCAGTATTGGGCCCCTACTTAAACGGGATGGGTCCTACACAGATGACAGCAAGGAAATGAGTGAGTTACTAAAGTCCCAGTATGACTCAGTTTTTAGCGAGCCGCTAACCAGACTGAAAGTCGAAGACTTAAATGAATTTTTTATGAGAGTGCCACAGAACTTGGTAGACGCAAGCCTATCTGACATTACCCTGACGCCAAATGACTTCGAAAAGGCAATAAATGACATGCCCATGCACTCCGCTCCAGGCCCAGACTCATGGAACTCCTTGTTCATCAAGAACTGCAAGAAGCCCCTATCACGTGCTTTTAACATCCTATGGAGAGGAAGCATGGACACTGGGGTCGTCCCGCAGTTACTAAAAACAACAGACATAGCCCCACTCCACAAAGGGGGCAGTAAAGCAAGCGCAAAGAACTACAGACCAATAGCGCTAACGTCCCATATCATAAAAATCTTTGAAAGGGTTCTAAGAAGCAAGATCGCCACTCATCTAGATAACCATCAATTACACAACCCAGGGCAGCATGGGTTTAGAGCAGGTCGCTCCTGTCTGTCCCAACTACTGGACCACTACGACAAGGTTCTGGATGCTCTAGAAGACAAACAAAATGCAGATGTTATATACACAGACTTTGCAAAAGCCTTTGACAAGTGTGACCATGGTGTAATAACACACAAAATGCGTGATAAAGGAATAACAGGAAAAGTTGGTAGATGGATCTATAATTTCCTAACAAGTAGAACACAAAGAGTAGTAGTCACCAGAGTAAAGTCTGAGGTGGCTACAGTGAAAAGCTCTGTTCCAAAAGGCACAGTACTCGCTCCCATCCTATTCTTCATCCTCATATCAGATATTGACAGGGATATAAGCCACAGTGCCGTGTCTTCCTTTGCAGATGACACCCGAATCTGTATGACAGTGTCCACCGTTGAAGACACTGCAAGACTCCAAGCAGACATAAACCAAATCTTTAAATGGGCTGCAGAAAACAATATGAAGTTCAATGATGAGAAATTTCAATTACTCAGATATGGAAAACGTGAGAAAATTAAAATCTCATCGGTGTACAAAAATTCCAACCACACAATAGAGCAAAAAACTATTGTCAAAGACCTGGGAGTGATCATGTCAGAGGATCTCACCTTCAAGGACCATAACACCGTAGCAATCGCATCTGCTAGAAAAATGACAGGATGGATAATGAGAACTTTCAAATCCAGGGATGCCAAGCCCATGTCGACACTTTTCAGGTCTCTTGTTCTATCTAGGCTGGAACTGCACCTTTCAAGGCAGGTGAAATTGCTGACCTTGAAAATGTGCAGAGAACCTTCACGGCACACATAACTGCGATAAACCACCTCAATTACTGGGAACGCTTGAAGTTCCTAAACCTGTACTCCCTAGAACGCAGGCGGAAGAGATACATTATTATATACACTTGGAAAATTCTCGAGGGATTAGTACCAAACTTGCACACGAGAGTCACTCCCTACGAAAGCAACAAAACTCGGCAGGCGATGTAACATTCCCCCAATGAAAAGCAGGGGTGCCACAGCACGTTGTGAGACAACACAATAAGTGTCAGAGGCCCAAGACTGTTCAACTGCCTCCCAACATACATCAAGGGGAGTACCAACAAACCCCTGGCTGTCCTCAAGCAGGCACTGGACAGGCACCTAAAGTCGGTACCTGACCAACCAGGCTGTGGTTCGTACGTTGGACTGCGTGCGGCCAGCAGTAACAACCTGGTTGATCAGGCTCTGGTCCAACATGAGGCCTGGTCACAGGCCGGGCCGCAGGGGCGTTGACCCCTGGAACTCTCTCCAGGTATACTCCAGGTATTAATACAACTTAATATTACCTAATATTATGGTCTAAGGCTACAATATTAATCCTAATATTATCTACTGACAATTTAAGACTGTTTTCATACTTCAGCTTCATATCATTGCAGACGATGAAGCTGAACTCTTCTCCAGGCTGAGGGACTGACCATCTCAAATATTATTTCTCCAAGGCTGATGGACTGATTACATCATCTTTATTTCATTATTACTGTTCCCTTTGTATGTGACTGAAGAAGTATACTGTGTGGGCGAAATGTTTCATCCATAAAGATACCCAACTGTTGTACATGTGTCTTAATCTTCATTTGTCAGAGTTTTATACCATTTTCAAGAACACATTATTTAGTTTATGCGTGCTAGGTTTATGGACATTCCCGAGCTTCAGACTGAACTGCATTTGCCACTTTTCTGACCACGACATGAGTTTGTGTAAATCCTCCTGAAATTCATTGACATCTTCCTCTGAATCAATTATCCTACCTATCTTCGTGTCATCAGCGAATTTTCTCATATCAATAGTAATTCCATCGTCAAGGTCACTGATATATATTATAAACAACAATGGGCCTGAAACTGATCCCAGTGGAACGCCACTTGTTACAGATCCCCATTCAGATTTATCCTCATTTATGCACACTCTCTGCTTCCTGTTGGTGAGCCATGACTTGGTCCATGACAGCACTTTTCACCCAGTGCCATGAGCTGCCACTTTCTTTATCAGTCTCTGGTGCGGTACTCTATCAAAAGCCTTACTAAAATCTAAATAAACAATATCAAATTCATTATCGTGATTAACAACCTCAAAAGCTTTACTGAAAAAAGTTAGTAAATTAGTTAGGCAGGAACGGCCCCTCGTGAATCCATGCTGAGAATCATTAATCAAATTATACTTATCAGGATGGCTTCTTATAATATCAGCTATAATTGACTGGTAATTTGCCTACAATTGAGGTCAGTCTTATTGGGCGGTAATTTGATGGTAATGACTTGTTCCCTGGTTTAAAAATAGGATTTACACTGGCCATCCACATATCAGACACTACACCAGGGTTCACAAAGTTCCAGGTTGCACTCCTTAAGAACCCTTGAAAAAAGTTTGATCATGGCCAGGGGATTTATTTTACTTCAATCGGTCTATTTCATAATCATATCGCTAGTGACTGTGATATTACATAATTTATCTTCTTGAGGACCACTATAAAAATTAATGACTGGAATATTGTTAATGTCTTCCTGTGTGAAAACCGAGAGGAAATAATTATTAAAAATCGAGCACATATCATTACCCTTGCCTGTAAAATGCCCAGAGTTATTTTTAAGGGACCTATTTTTTCTTTAACTTTTGTTCTATATGCCTGGAAAAAAACCTAGTTAGTTTTCGAATCACTAGCAACTTTAATTTCGTAGTCCCGTTTACTTTTTCCTATCCCCTTTTTAACGTCCCTCTTATTGTGAATATATTGATTCATGAGATGACCCTCACCTCTTTTGATGCATCTATAAATTCCTTTCTTTTGCCCTAAAAGATATTTGAGCCTATTATTCATTCATTTAGAGTCATTTCTATTCGATCTAATTTCTTTATACAGAATAAATGCTCTTTGGGCAGCATATATAGTGTGAATGAATGGTTCAGAGAACCGACGAGTTGGTAAATTAGACACATATGCAACACTGGTATCTTTATTGAGGAAAGTTTCCCACACAGTGGCTTCATGTCCATACAAAGGAGAATCGTGAAGATTCCCCTTTTGTATGGACTGATGAAGCCACTGTGTGGCGAAACGTTCTCAATAAAGATACCCAAGTGTTGCATATGTGTCAATTTACCAACTCGTCGGTTCTCTGAACCATTCATTCACATCCTGTCTGACACTGCAACATCTTGGTATCTTAATACAGGGATTTCTTCGCTTGCCTATTCCTTGGGCACGACCTACTTCCACATTGAACAAATGTGACACCTCCTACTACTGCTGCACCTCTCCTGTCTACAGTATATAAGGTTCCTCTGCTCATATGCTGTTATTCTATTCAAGATTGATGGACTGACAACATCGTCTGAAGATTGAGGGCCTGACAACCTCACACTCCTCCTGTTCTTCACGATTCTCCTTTGTATGGACTGATGAAGCCACTGTGTGGCGAAACGTTTCCTCAATAAAGATACCCAAGTGTTGCATATGTGTCTAATTTACCAGCATATATAGTGTTTAGAAAGCTGTCATATTGATATCTCTCTTCGTTACCCCAGTCCACAGATGATAGGTGTTCTCTAAGCCCATTGTAATCTGCTAAGTAAAAATCTGGGACAGTTGCTGAATTATCCCTACTATCATACTTCCATTCATTGCTAAAGGTAATTGATTTGTGGTCGCTTGTGCCGAGTTCCTCTGTACTTTCTAAATTATTAACAAGGGATTCCTTGTTTGCCAGAACCAAGTCAAGCAGGTTATTTCCCTTATTGGTTCTGTCACAAACTGCATTAAAAAAACAATCTTAAACTACCTCTAAGAAGTAGTTAAACTTTAAATTTCCAGTTAAGGAATTTCAATCAATCTGACTAATTTTAAAGTCCCCTTGAATTACTACGTTATCGTGCATAGCAACCTTAACAATTTCCTCCCAAAGTAGTCTCCCTTGGTCCCTATCTAAATTTGGGGGACGGTATATCACGCCTAAAATTAATTTTTCATGCCCCTCTCAAAATTCTACCCAGACAGACTGTTATTTCAGATTTTATACCAGTTTTTATGAAGCAGTTCAAGCGATCTCGGACATACAGTGCCACCCCACCCCCCTTGCCGATACTTCTAGCTACTTGGAACAATTTAAAACCCTGAATGTGACATTCAGCAGGCATGTCCCGATTTTTATATTAAACCACGTCTTAGTTATGGCAAATACGTCAGTATTACCAGTACTTGCAACTAATGTCAACTCGTCCATCTTATTTCTAGTACTTTGACTATCTGTATAATATAAATTTAGAAAACCTCCTTTCTCTTTTCCCTTCCTGCTCATTTCTGTTTTTCCACTATCCCTATTACTGTCCTTGTCACCTAGCGCCACTGGCTTTCCAATATTCACCAATAACTCTACCTAATTCTGCCTATAACTGGTCTCCCTAAAACTCACAATGTCATTACACTAAGACTTCATTGGTTTCCCACAAAAACCCATTCCACTATTTCTAGTTTAAAACCCTAACAACTCCCCCCATTCAAATTAAAATTAAAATTCTTTATTTCTAGTAATATACAGAGTGGGGTGTAATTATAGTAATGTACATTTTATGAAGTAGATATTACAAGATGTACTGGCCAGTGCTCCCCCCACCCCAGACCTAGATAAGTGAACCCCATCCATTGTTTACATGTCATTTCTGCGTAGAAGAGATTCAGGTGTCTATGAATGTTACTGAATTTTCCTTACAGTGTTTGTTCAGCCGGTAATTAACACCAGTTACCCTGGACAACCATTCTTTTCTAACTCTTCTCCTCAGCAAAATGCCACATATCACAGGGTGCCCTCCCTTCTTCCTAATTATGTTTATTTCTGACCTATACCTGCTAATCAGCTTCTCTCTCCTATGTCTGCTAATGTCATTGCCTCCAGCACTGAGACAGATAATAGAATTGCTACCATTACTCTCATAATGTTGATAAATGAGATACTTTTGAAACATTTGGGTATATTTATTCTGGAAATGTTTTGCCACACAGTGGCTTCTTCAGTCCAATGCAGAAAAAGGTGGAATAAGAGGATGAGTTTGAGGTAATCAGTCCCTCAGCCTTGAGTAAATGTGTTCAGTCCATCAATCTTGACAAAAGTGCATCATATTCGCAGAGATGGGGGCTAATATACTGATGACAGATGAGGTGGAGCAGGGGCAGGTGGAATTGCCAATACTACCTCATTACTCACTTCACCTCATCTCTCATCTGTATATAAGTCCCATCTCCACGAATATGATGCACTTTTGTCAAGATTGATGGACTGAACACATCGACTCAACTCTGAGGGACTGATTTCCTCGAACGCCTCCTCTTATTCCACCTTTTTCTGCATTGGACTGAAGAAGCCAGAATAAGGATACCCAAATGTTGCAAAAGTGTCTCGTTTATCAACGTGTGGGTTTGTAAACCATGTATTCACATCTCATAATGTTGTCCAGACGGCTAACAATATCCTCCATCCCAGCCCCAGGAAAACATACCCTCTGTCTCCTCTTCCTGTCTCTAACCTGGAGTTTACCTGGAGTGAGTTCCAGGGGTCAATGCCCCTGCGGACCGGTCTGTGACCAGGCCTCATGTTGGCTCAGATCCTATCCATAAACTTAACCTGACTGTCCCCAACTAAAACAATGTTCTTACCTTCACTGGCGGAGTTTGTCATGACGTTTTTGACGGTCTTCGTTGGGATGGTATTCATTGGAATGGTCTTCATTGGTATGTTATTCATTGGAATGGTCTTTGTTGGGATGGTATTCATTGGAATGGTCTTCGTTGGGATGGCATTCATTGGAATGGTCTTCGCTGGGATGGATTTCACTGGGGTGTCTAGGGTCGTCAACTTACTCTTGTCTGCCAGTGTTGAGAAGGATTTTCTGGTCACCACAGGAGTCTCCTGGACCTTCCTTACCTTCAGCTTTTTTCCTTCACCTGGAGTTTACCTGGAGAGAATTCCAGGGGTCAACGCCCCTGCGGCCCGGTCTGTGACCAGGCCTCATGTTGGACCAGAGCCTGATCAACCAGGCTGTTACTGCTGGCCGCACGCAGTCCAACGTACGAACCACAGCCTGGCTGGTCAGGTACCGACTTTAGGTGCCTGTCCAGTGGGGATAATCCTTACACATACCTTTCAGTCGTTAAATCTCTCTTTTAGCTTCCATTAACTCTTCCTTAAGCTGAAGATATAGCTGCTCGTAGTCAAGGAAAGCCATCATCACCATCTCAGTAAGCTAAGAACGGAGAGCACACTAGACACGTGTTCACAGATAAAGGAGATGTAAATAAGGTTCTGAGAATATCCCTTCAGGAAAGAACTAAATGGATTTAAATTTGATAAGTTTAGATTTAGAAAGGATATAAGAAAGTACTGGTTTGGAAATAGAGTAGTCGATAGTGGAACAGTCTGCTTAGTAGAGTTATTAAAGCTAAAGCCTCGTTTAGCTTCAAATATAGGTTAGATAAATACATGAGTGTAAGAGGATGAATTTGAGTGGGACTTTGCACAAAAGTTAATAAAGTTATCAAAACTTATTCTTGGGGTAGCATTTAAAATGGGTTGGGCAAATGTTTTTCTTAGGGGGTTTGGGTTTGAGAAGAACTTGCCTAGTATGGGCCAGTAGGCCTGCTGCAGTGTTCCTCCTTATTTATGCTCTTATGGTTATTAAAACACACTTAATAGAAGGCTGCTTACACAGGACTATTAAAACGAGATTACAAAACCATAAACAAATCGTCCACTACAAATTTACACAAGTCAACATACTCTTTTCCCTTAACACATTCTTTACAAATCTCTCAGTGTTACTCTCTCAGCTGACTCTAAATCTAATATACACATTTTTTTTTAATATATAAACATAGCCTCATATCACAGACACATTATTTTATTTCACATACAAAATAGTGCAAAATCTAAGCCACAGGGTGCAAACATTGTTATAATATATATATATATATATATATATATATATATATATATATATATATATATATATTATATATATATATATATATATATATATTGATTTCTGATATGGTAAACACACAGAAAGACTTGAGATGCAGAAAGTTGACTTTGTGAGGTAGAGAGGTGTGAAATGGTCTTGGTTGAAGGTGTTGGCAGCGTATATGGTTGTGTTAGAGGATGGTTGATAAGGTTGATGGGTGGTATGGGGGTTGAAGATGCTTTGAGAGTAATACAGCCAGTGTCGTCAACTTTGTGCGAATGAACTTATTTTTTTTTAATTCAGAAGAGATTGAGAGAATTTGAGTGACGAGACGAAGAAGGAAATCACAGAAACGAGTAAGAGGGTGAAGAAATACAAGCAACTTGAGGTGTGAATATTATGCAGAGAAAAGAGGAAGATAATATTACAAAGTATTGAATACTTATTTGAAAGCTAAGGAGGTGTGGTTCACGTGGTTTGATCATTAATAAAGAATATGACAAGAATGGCTGACCAGTACAAAAGATGATGAATAAACAGAAAAATGGACTGGAGGCTCGAACTGTGGTCCCAAAATTGACAGGGCCAATGCTCGACTGATTCGGCTCTGGGTAGATTGTTGGGCCTGTCAATTTCAGGACCATGATTCGAGCCTCTCGTTCATCTTTCTGTTTATTTATTTGACAGTTGTTTATTACATCTTAATCTGAGTTTATAGACGATGTAAGGGAACGTTGAAGCCTTGGATGGAGGGAGGGTGTGAAGGTTTTTCCAAGCTGGCGGCTTGAGCATCCAACAGGCATGTATCGACAATTTTTTTTTTTTTGCTTATTAGATTTGACGAGCTGTTGGAGTGCGATCAACGACACAGTCATAAAGGGATTCAGGGACAAACCATTTAGTTTCACTCGAGTCTTCAAAACAGACAGCAGTTCCTTCCACTTAAGTGTGAGGGAGAGTAAGTGTATCTTGGTCAATTATTGACTCCTCCTTCCAGTTAAGTCACATCAATAAACGTGGTATGGATATTTTCAATTGCTTTAAGTTCTGTTATCCAACTCCCCAGTTTAATTCATAAGGCTGAATTAATTACATTTTGCATTATCGTTCTATTTTCGTGAAGTTCAGAAGGATTTTTCACTTATTAACAGCCAAATTTACAAAAAATGGCTTCTTTACACAATGATATTTGCTTAAAAAAAACCTACGTGTTGAGGCCATTTACATATGCGAGGAAACTTACATATGGGAAAATCACTTTTTGGTCCCTCACACAGGTTTTATTTCTCTCTATCATATACTTTTTTTTTCATTATGTTAAAACTGATTTTCGCAGATATTTTGAAAAATATATTTCCACTGCAAAAATAACCCCTTGCTTTTCAAGCCAAACTCGCAAAGTTCATTTATGTATGTATGTATGTATGTATGTATGTATATGCAGAACAACCACTTTGAAAAATACACAAATAACCCACACATAGAAGAGGAGCTTACGACGACGTTTCGGTCCGACTTGGACCATTTACAAAGTCACACACATTATCAGGGAACTAACATAGTTCCTTGATAATGTTGAGAAGTCACGAAAGCGCTTGGAATTTCATTATTCTTTCACAGTGGTTGTTCTGCATATTGTGATATCACCTATTTACTGTGCTTTTATTGCACATGTATATATATATATATATATATATATATATATATATATATATATATATATATATATATATTATATATATTTTCAATATAGATCCACCTTGCAAATTGAATAGCCTGAGAATGGATTTTTTTTTTTTTTTTTCAACAAGTCGGCCGTCTCCCACCGAGGCAGGGTGACCCAAAAAGAAAGAAAATCCCCCAAAAGAAAATACTTTCATCATCATCCAACACTTTCACCACACTCATACATAATCACTGTCTTTGCAGAGGAGCTCAGATACGACAGCTGAGAATAGTCCCTCCCAGCTGTCACCATCCCAGACCCCTCCTTTAAAGTGCAGGCATTGTACTTCCCATTTCCAGGACTCAAGTCCAACTAAATTAGGTAAAACTGGTCAATTAGCAAGAACTCATCTAAAATTAAGTCCTTTCTAAAATTTTCTCTTATACGTTTAAAGATATATTTTTTTCATTTATGTTAATATAAGAATTTATAATTTTGTACCAAGAGAAACTTTGAAAACCTACCTAACCTTATTACAACAAGCGCAATTTAATTTAGCCTATCCCAACTAAATATATTTTAGATACGTTAACATTAATTTAATAATAAACAAACACAATGAAATATATTTTTTTCGTTATGTTCAGAATGATTTTGGCGAAATTATTGCATACACAAATTTTCACTTGTCTTATATGGCAAGGTGAGCGTTGCTATTTAAGCCAAAATCGCAAGTTTTACCTAATCGGCACGACATATATATATATATATATATATATATATATATATATATATGTATATATGTGTGTGTGTGTGTGTATTAATGCATCTCGGAATTTTGGTGGGCTTCTCAGAGTGTGCTAAACTATCGGGGGTTCGATTCCCAGCTATATGCACCAAGAGGTGTATATCTCTCAGCATATATACACTGAGGTGTCTTAGTGTACACTGAGAGTTTGTTTTTATCCACACTATTAGAATCTAAATGTTTATGACAGGTGGTGAACAGGTTACTTGTAGCATCAGTGACCCTCGTGTGGTTGACAGTCTTCAAACCCAGAGCAGCAACTGTTATGGGACATTCAAAAGTCCCACAGCATTGCCGTTGTCCATGTCAGTCCTGGAGTTGAAGCGGCGGTAGCCAAGGTTCTTCATGACACTGTGACACTGGTATTGAGTGGTGACCACGTCTTCAAAGTGCATGACCTTCATCCAACGAGCGACTCGGGTCATGGGGTCATGACGTGTGCTCCAGGGTTCATCCTCGTCTGAGGTGAGGTGATCATCGAGGTAGTCCTGAACCTCGCGGTGGAAAGTAAGACCAGCGAAGTGAAGGACCTCGCGGCTCTTCTCGTAAGGCTTCCTGGCCAGGTCTTCGTACCTCAGCAGCATCACCCGATCTGGAAAGTTCTCCTTCAGCACCAGATAGGTGTTAAAGTCCTCCTCCAGGTCAGAGCACAGGTACCCAGCATCACTGCAAGCACGAGTCTGACACCAGGTCACGCTGTTCTTCCTAGAGCTCATGACGGCCCTTGGATCACGCACGAGCCACACCAATCTCACACGCGGGTCTCCCAGCAAGGAAGCCAGGAGCTCAAGCCTGGCCCTCACCACCTTCATCACATGCACAGGGAAGAGAGAGCAGAGCCTGGCCAGAGTGTCAGGGTTGTAGCACTTGGAGCGAGGCATGGCACTGCACATGGACCACAGCCGCGTGTTGCGCACGAAGACTTCGTGGTTCGTGAAGGCGAACTCGAGGTATTCTTCTGCGCTGCTGTAGTCGCACTGCAGAAGGCCCTGCAGCACCTGCAGGATCTTACCCTGTTATGTGTAACAGGAAAACATTCAGTTAAGATTCAGTTCACAAACGAGTTATGAGACAGATTTGAAGATATAAATTGATTAAGGAATCTCAGCATAGTTAGACAGAGGGTCGTACCTGCCTTACGAATTTACTAACTTTTATGATTAAGGCATTTGAGGAGGTAGATCATGGTAATGAATATGATATTGCATATATGGACTACAAGTAGAGGCTCATGGGAAAGGAGAATTTTTTTCCTGGACAGAGACGTGGCTGACAGATAGGCAACAGAGTTTGCATAAACAGGGAGAAATCAGAGTGGGGAAGCATCACAACTGGTGTTCCACATGGGTCAGTGTTGGGCCCTTTGTTGTTCACAATTTACATCAACGATATAGATGAGGGAATAGTGACATAAGCAAGTTTGCCGACGACACCAAAATAGGCTGTCAAATTAATTCTGACGAGGACACTAAAACGCTACAGGAAGATCTGAATAGACTGATGCAGTGGTCGGCAAATGCAGTTTAATATAGACAAGTGAAAAGTTTTTAGCATTGGAAAGGAAAATAACCATGCCACATTACTAAATAATGTAGATCTTAATCATTCTGCGAAAAAAAATTAGGAGTTCTGGTTAGCAGTAATCTAAATCCAAGACAACAGTGCGTAAGTGTTCGCAATAAAGCAAATATAATTATTGGCTTCATACCAAGAATAGGAGTCCTCAGGTTATTCTTCAACTCTATATATCTTTGGTTAGGCCTCATATAGATTATGCTGCACAGTTTTGGTCACCGTATTACAGAATGAATATAAATGCACTGGAAAACGTACAAAGAAGGATGACAAAGTTGATTCCATGTATCAGAAATCTTCCCTATGAGGATAGACTGAGGGACCTGAATCTGCACTCTCTAGAAAAGGTGTAGAATTAGGGGGGATATGATTAAGGTGATTTAGATTTTGCCACCGAAGTGGCTAGTTTATTGTGCACCCCATATCCATCCTGTGGACGGTAGCGTAAGAGCATATGGATACACAAAAGGACTAGGAGCTAGGCCCCAAAAGGGTAAACAATTGTATATTTGGATTTATATCTACAGTTCACTTATCTATTACAAGAAAATTTAGGAAATTTGCTTAGTATAACTGGTATCTTATTTTCATTAATAAGATATCTTGACATGTCACATAGGTTATTATACTGTCTATCTCTATATTCCTCAATAAGTGGACAATTAAGCACATAGTGTTCAAGACAGTGACCATATGCCTGATCACATAATTTGCATTTAGTTTGATCATCATCTGTGTGTCTCCCAAACTGCCAGAAGTACTTGTAGCCAAGACTAAGCCTGGCCACTACAACATCAGTCAGTCTGTTCACATTGCAAGTTGCTCCATAAACATACTTATCTACGTTCATGTTATCATAGTGGGTTATAGATCTACTCAGGCTTCTAACTGCATTCCTATAGCAATCATTTTCATTATTTATTTCTCTCCTAATATTATTCCTAATGCTAGACACAGATACACCAAGGTTATATTCTACATTCTCCTTCTGGGTGCTCTTCTTGGCTAACATATCAACTTTATCATGAATGAGTAATCCAATGTGTGATGGAATCCATAGCAATTGTACATTAATTCCTTTGTCCCGGATTTTTGAGTATCTATACCTGGCTTCTCCAATGAGCATGCTGTTAGAGTCATTATATGAGTCAAGAGCCTTCAGTGATGACATAGAATCAGTAATGGTGATAGAGTCAAGCTCAGTGTCATAAGTTAGCTTTAGTGCCATTAGGATTGCAAACAATTCAGTTTGCAGTGTAGACGTCCAGTTGTTAATTCTTATGCCTAGTTCAACAGATTTATTATTGTTCTTAACTAGGGAGATGGCAACCAGAGCAGATGCAGCCCTGCCAGAAGACTCCTGTTTAGATCCATCAGTGTATATAACTTGTGATAACTTATTACTACCAGCTAGGCGATAAATTTCTTCTTGAGCAGTTGCTTTAACAAGTGATTTAAGGAAGGGATTACTAGCAATGAGCTTCTTGGGAGGGACTTGCAGGTATGTGATATTAAATGAACACATCTTCCATGGAGGGGTGAAATGCTCTTGTTGCCTACAGTGATACAATTCATGCAGGTTGTAAAACTTAATGTAATTGCATGTTTTCACAATCCATTTAGATCTGTGAGTATTTACTTCTAGACATTTAGTAAGATTCATTGTGACAATGGCTTATTTCTTAACATTCTAATACCAAGTACAGTGTTAATCTCAACAATCCTATCACTGATACTAGTAATACCAAGCTCCTTCCTCATATTAAGAACCTTTGTAGATTTGGGACAGCTAAGAATAATTCTGAGAGCTTCATATAGACAAGTGTCGGAGAGAACTTTCTCTAGCTAATATCAACATGGGAGCAGCATAATCAATTAAGGATCTAATATAGACTATGTACATCATTTTCACGATTCTCACATTAGCACCATAGTTGGGGTTGTAGCCAGCAACAGCTTTAAGAGCATTTAGTCTATCTTTGCATTTTTTATTTAGTTGTGGTATAGTAGATTTGGTAAAGGGTACATCTACACCAAGATATCTGTAAGTTTTAACGTAGCTAATGTTTTCACCCTGCAAATAGATGGGTGGGGGATGTCGTTTGCTTGTTAATATCTTTGTTTTAGAGGAAGATATTACGAGGCCTAGTCGATTACAAATTGCTTGAACTTCATTAAGAATTGTACTCATCTTTTTATGCCCTGTTGTATGGATCATGATGTCATCAACATAGCTTATAGCTATATGTTTAGGTGAGGCAGGTAGAGCATTTAAGAGAGCATTAATCAGAATATTAAATAGAATGAAACTGAGAACTCCTCCCTGCGGTGTACCTAGGGACATTTCTTTAGATTCGCTTCTAAAGCCTTGGTAGAGGACAGAGGATACTGTTTGACAGGTATCCTATTATCCAGCAGAGTAGGTTACCACCAATATTCATTTTGGCTAGTTCATGTAGTATAACAGTTCTGTTCGCGATATCAAATGGAGATTTTAGATCAAGAAATGTGGTAAAATTAGTAGAGGTGTGTGAGGTGAGAAAGTTGGAAATACAGTTCTGCACACTTTTACCTTTCATGAACCCATAGAGGGAGGGGGAGAGTTGGTGTCTGATTCTGTGGTACAGTCTGTTAAGTATCATTCTTTCAAAAATTTTACAAAGACAACTAGTTAAGGAGATCGGTCTAAATGTATCAGGCTGTGGGGGCTTAGGGATAGGCACAATGAGATTATTGGTCCAGGAAGTAGGAAGAACTCCCTCAATGTAACTGGTATTATACAGTGCCAACAAAGGATTATTAGGCACGTGCCTTAAAGTTCTGAGAATATCATAAGTTATACCATCCTCTCCAGGAACAGTTGATCGACCTTTAGTTAATGTGTTATCTAATTCATACTCGGTGAAGAGGCAATCACTCTCCTCAATATTTTGGCTCATAAAATTAATCAGTTTCAACATTTCTTCAGAAGCACTCTCTAAGGTTATTTTATTTATACCTTTCCATGCCAGACTTAAAGGGGTAGACATATTTAATCCACTAACGAAGTGTTCCCATTCCTATTGCCTAAGTTCTTGCTTTCTATTTCTTGCATTTGTTAGTGCAGCTTGGAATGTTCTGAGAAGGTCTGGGGTTCTACACTCACGGTATGCTTTACCAATCCTCCTAGCTGCATGTGTTAGATTGCGTAGCTGTGGTTTTTATTGTCATTTCTAGTGGAAGGTTTATGTTGTCTTTTCCTGCCCACTTGATCTGTGAGTACAGTCTCAACAGTGGCAACTAGATCATCATTGAATTTTTGTGTGCCAGTGGGCTCATAATCCTTATACCATTGATCCAAGTGGTTAATAAAGTTATCTCTGTGTTCTGGGTTGAGAATAAGTTTCCTCCTCCTGTATTTAGCTCCTTGGTTGCTTGAGATATGATCAAGATTGACAGTTGAGAGTCTTGGGAAGTGATCAGATAGAAGATCATCAACTATGACAGAGTCATGCATCGTATATGATTTATTAAATCCAAGGCACAGATCTAGTATGCCTCCATATATGTGAGTGGGCTCAGTAGTGCCTACAATTCGAACATTATCATGCTCATTTAGAAATTTCACTAGTTTAGTTCCATTAGTGTTTGTTATAGACCCACCAATATTCTTATGTCTGGCATTAAAGTCTTCAAGTATGAGGGTAGGTTCACTATTGATGCGATCTGGTAAAGCATCAGGTCGAAGCTGGTTTGCTGGGGCATAAAGATTAAAAATGTTTATGGAAAAATCGCCTGCGTATACTCTGACACCATGATACTGCATGTTTACTCGACTCTGCAGGGTAAGGAGTGAATGTGGCAAGTTCTTTCTGACATACATCACACAACAGTTGGTTGACCTTAAGTTATAAGCTGCATATCCAGGCAACTTTGGTGGAGGTACTCCTTTCAGTCTACATTCCTGCAAACATATGATATCAATATTCTTGGTTGCACTAATATGATGTAAGTCAGGCAACCGCTTCCTAATAGAAGCAATGTTCCATGAAAAAAATTGTAATCTATCAATTGTAGTGAGTTATTACAATCTCTTGTTCATAAGATGGTAAGACTATTATGCTTTGCCTACAGTGTGCAGACACTTAAGAGCAAATAGCATAGTTTGTACGTGTTTATCTTCAGAACCTTTATTTTTAAGCATTTTCCGGCAATTTGGCAGCAAGTTCCAAGGCAACTTTTGAAGCCAAGAGTCATGGGCTTCTTTCTTACAAATTGCTTGAAATTGAACCGAGATTGTTGATGCACTTTTGACATCATCAACGCACTCAGGAGCATCATCTTGACTACATATATTTATTAAACTTGTCAGCATCTGTTCAAGATGCTCAATTTTTTTCCTGCAAGTTTGTTATAATTTGATGAAGGTCAGGCGAATCAAATGCCTCTCCAGAGGAAGGCTCACCTGACTTAGTTCTTTCTGTAACACCTATAACCTTAACAGGTACCTTGGTTAAATCAGTGCTCTTTGTTGGTGCCTGTGACATGACTACCTCATCCTTCATTGTGGGTAGTCCTGTGCATCTGACTCATCTCCAGCTTCCAGGGGGGTTACATGTGTGGTGTCCGTCTGACTGTTGGAGATGTGTGTATTGGGAGGAGTGACAGCACTAGTATGATAATAGAGTTATGGATGAGTGGAATAAACTGCCGAGTACCGTCATAGAAGCTAAAACGTTGTGTAGTTTTAAAAATAGGTTAGACAAATACATGAATGGGTGTGGGTGAGTGAAAGTTGGACTTGACCGCCTTGGGCCAGTAGACCTGCTGCAGTGCTCCTTCCTTCTTATGTTCTTAAGAGGGAGCTGCAGGCACCTAAAGTTAATACGTGGCCAGCCAGGCTGTGGTTCATACTGGTTGGTAAGTAAGACACATGTGCAACAGTTAGGCATCTTTAATCCGAAACGTTTCGCCTACACAGTCGACTTCTTCAGTCGAGTACAGAAAAGTTGGTAGAAGCAGAAGACATGTGAAGACGATCTCATCGTCTTCACATGTCTTCTGAAGAAGTGATGACTGGTTTAAAAACCGACAAGTTGGTTTTTAAACCATTTATCACATCTGTCAGACACTGCAGCATCATGGTATCTTGTTACAAGGAATTCTTCAACACTTGTTCAACCTTTGGACGAAGACCTACTTACACTAGTACCTACTTACACAAGTGGATGGTTCCACTGTGATCCCGCCTCCTGCTTCCATTCACCTGACAACAGTATATAAGCCACTGCTCCGGCCATATGCTGTACTTCCTACAAGACTGATGGACTAAACACATCGATTCCAGGCTGAGGGACTGATTACCTCAAACTCCTTACAACTTTCTGCTTTGTATTGGACTGATGAAGCCACTGTGTGGCGAAACGTTTCTTCAATAAAGATTCCCATATGTTGCATAAGTGTCTCAATCTTATGAAGAAGCTTACTGTGCTACATGGGGGGGGGGTGTTACCTTGGCTGAGTTACATGGGGTGTTACCTGGGCTGTGTTACATGGGGTGTTACCTGGGATGTGTTACATGGGGTGTTACCTTGGCTGTGTTACATGGGGTGTTACCTTGGCTGTGTTACATGGGGTGTTACCTGGGCTGTGTTAGATGGGGTGTTACCTTGGCTGTGTTACATGGGGTGTTACCTTGGCTGAGTTACATGGGGTGTTACCTGGGCTGTGTTACATGGGGTGTTACCTGGGCTGTGTTACATGGGGTGTTACCTGAACTGTGTTACATGGGGTGTTACCTGGGCTCTATTAAATGGGGGTGTTACCTGGGCTGTGTTACATGGGGTGTTACCTGTGATGTGTTACATGGGGTGTTACCTTGGCTGTGTTATATGGGGTGTTACCTTGTCTGTGTTACATGGGTTGTTACCTGGGCTGTTACATGGGGTGTTACCTTGGCTGTGTTACATGGGGTGTTACCTTGGCTGAGTTACATGGGGTGTTACCTGGGCTGTGTTACATGGGGTGTTACCTGGGCTGTGTTACATGGGGTGTTACCTGAACTGTGTTACATGGGGGTGTTACCTGGGCTCTATTAAATGGGGGTGTTACCTGGGCTGTGTTACATGGGGTGTTACCTGGGATGTGTTACATGGGGTGTTACCTTGGCTGTGTTACATGGGGTGTTACCTTGGCTGTGTTACATGGGGTGTTACCTTGGCTGTGTTACATGGGGTGTTATCTTGGCTGAGTTACATGGGGTGTTACCTGGGCTGTGTTACATGGGGTGTTACCTGAACTGTGTTACATGGGGTGTTACCTGGGTTCTATTACATGGGGGTGTTACCTGGGCTGTGTTACATGGGGGTGTTACCTGGGATGTATTACATTGGATGTTACCTTGGCTGTGTTACATGGGGTGTTACCTTGGCTGTGTTACATGGGGTGTTACCTTGGCTGTGTTACATGGGGTGTTACTTGGGCTGTGTTTCATGGGGTGTTACTTGGGCTGTGTTTCATGGGGTGTTACCTGGGTTGTACTCACCTATTTGTATCCACCTAATTTGTGGTTGCAGGGGGTCGAGTCATAGCTCCTGGCCACGCCTTTTCACTGGACGCTACTAGGTCCTCTCTCCCTGCTCCATGAGCTTCATCATACCTCATCTTAAAATTCGTATGGATCCTGCCTCCACTACGTCACTTTCCAGACTATTCCACTTCCTGACAACTCTATGACTGAAGAAATACTTCCTAACATTCCTGTGGCTCATCTGAGTCTTCAACTTCCAATTGTGACCCCTTGTTTCTGTGTCCCATCTCTGGCACATCCTGTCTCTGTCCACCTTGTCAGTTCCTTGCAGTATTTTATATGTCGTTATCATGTCTCCCCTAACCCTCCCGTCTTCCAGTATCGTCAGGTCGATTTCCCTTAACCTCTCCTCGTAGGATATACCCCTTAGCTCTGGGACTAGTCTTGTTGCATCACGCAGTTGCTATGTTACCTGGGCTGTGTTACCTGGGCTGTGTTACCTGGGCTGTGTTACCTAGGCTGTGTTACCTAGGCTGTTACCTAGGCTGTGTTACCTTGGTGGTATGAGAGGAGGAGAGCTGCTGGAGACCGTAGGACATGAGTGGTTCATAATGGTAGTAGACTCCAGGGTGAGCTGCTAGGATCTCCCCCAACAAGGTTGATCCACTCCTCCATGTGGACGACACCACCAGCCTCACCGGGGGTGTTGGAGGTACCTGGGGACGTTACACAGCACTGTATGTTACAGTAACACTCATTACACACACACACACACACACATGCTCATAGGCCACTTTATTAAGTACACCCTTCTGTTACTTGGTAGGGCCCACCTTCTAGTACTGGGTAAGACACACCTTTTAGTACTGGGTAAGGCCCACCTTCTAGTACTGGGTAGGGCCCACCTTCTAGTACTGGGTAGGGCCCACCTACTAGTACTGGGTAAGACCCACCTTTTAGTACTGGGTAGGGCCCACCTTCTAGTACTGGGTAGGTGCCATCCTCTACTCCCAGAAATATCTGAATTCTTTGTAGCACTGATTGAACAAGGTGCTGGAAACACTCCTTGGAGCATCATGCAGTTGGTACAGACTTATGGGTTGCATATTCATGCTGTGAATCTCCCGTTCCACCACATCCCAAAGATTTACATCAAATTCTGACCCTACCATCTGCATGTCACAGCAGAAATCGCGATTTGTCAGACGAGGCGATGTTTTCCAATCTAAAACTGTCCAGTTTTTGTGAGCCTCTGCCCACTGTAGCCTCAGTTCCATGTTCTTAGTTGACAAGAGTGGAACGCAGTGCAGTCTGCTGCTTTTGTAGCCCACCCACTTTAAGGTTTCACGTGTTGTGCTTTCAAAGATGTTCTTCTGCATACCAATGTTGTAACATGTGGTTATTGAAGTTACTGTCACCAGTCTGGTCATTCTCCTCTGACCTCTCTCATTGACAAGGAGTTTTTGCCCACGGAAATGCCACTCACTGAATGCTTTTTTGTTTTTTACACCATTTTCTGTAAACTCCAGAGACTGTTGTACGTGAAAATCCCAGAACATCAGCAGTTTCTGAGATACTTAAACCACCCTGTCTGTCTGGCACCAACAATCATTCTATGATTACTGTCACTTAGATCACATTTTTTCCCCATTCTGAACAACAACTGATCCTCTTGATCATGTCTGAATGTTTTTAGGCACTGAGATGCTGCCACGTGATTGATTACTGCTACTACTACTAGTAGTACTACTAGTGTGCAAAATAATTGGGACAGGAGTAAATTTTGTGATTATCTCATAATGTCTTAGTCTACAGCTTAATTAATGTAGTTTGGGTTCTTTTTTTTTCAGAAGAGTTTGCTACCGACGTCTGGCAACCATCCAACTGTGGTGGTGCCCTGCAACTCTCGTCAGTGCTACAGCAGCCGTTGTTCTGTAAGGCTATTCCTGCAAGTGCGCTCCATGAGTGAATGTGGTTTCGCCAAATTCTACCCTTCCGTTAATGATTACTGCTTAAATTTATGATGGATGCTACACATAGGAAGCGTGAAAGTATTGTAGCTCTTAGAAAACATGCTGATTTCAGTATCAGACAGATCGCCTTAAATTTGAGCCTAGAAAAGTCAACTCTTGGTCGGATTCTGAAGACAGCTGACGACATTGGTGATTATGGAATGCTGCATCGAGGAAGATGTGGAAGAAAATGCAAGACAACACATAACGATGACAAGGTTATCATAAGAAATAGCATGAAGGATCCCAAGAAAATGAGCAAAGATCTACAGAGAGATTTTGCTTCAGTTGGCATTAATGATGTTTCTTCAAGTGTTCGATGAAGGCTCCTTGAAGCTGGCACAAGTGCCAGAAAGCATGTTAAGAAACAATTATTGACTGCTGCTATGAAGAAAAAACGGCTGTGGTGGACACTCGATCATAAGGGATGAATGACAGATGAATAGAGAAAACCGATATTTTCAGATGAGGCGCAGTTTCAAGTACATGGATGCAGATCAGTGGTAGTGAGACGGAGCAAAGGCGAACCTTTTAGGACTGAACACATTCAACATATGCCGAAACACCGACCCAAGAAGATATTTTGGACTAGTTTTACTGCTAAAGCCTCTGGACGCCTTGTTATTATAGAGGAACAATGAACAGTGACAAATTCAAGGTAATCCTGGCAACTCATTTGCTTCCCATTGTGGATAGAGACTTTCCTTAAGATATTTTCTGTAATTCGGCATTACCAGTGTTGGCCAGTATGACTGGGTTTGGGTGAGAGAAGACGTATGTAATGTCATCTGCAAATAATATGGGTTTGAGTAGTTGTGAAGCATTCGGTAGGTCACTGATGTAAATGAGAAAGAGTGGTGCGTATCTATGTGTATAAATCTCTTAAGGTATATCCAGTGAGAGTTTACTTTTTCTAGACATTACAGTCCTCCTGACCGTCAATACATAGGTGAATTACAGTCTTAATGACCCATTCTCAGTCAATAAACTGTACACGTCGCACTTTAACAGTTCATTACCAGTCACCGAGGCCCTTCTACACACTCTTCCAACGTTCTACCGACAAAAACACTTAAAAAAGTGTGTAGCGCCACCCTCCGGCTGATGTAGTGCAAACTCCTGCTGATCTTGCTCCATGCCACACAGAAAAGTGCTGACATTCTTCGAAGAAAGTGGGCTAAGCATTCAAAATTGGCTTGAAAACTCTCCTGACCTCAATCCAATTGAGGATTTATGGGTAATAACCCAATGCAGGATCGTGAAACAGGACTGTTCAACTGTGGATAAACTAATTACTGCTGTTATTAGGACCTGGTACCACGACGAAAAACTTGCCAAAATGTGTTCAACATTGGTAGATTCTATGCCGCAGTGTGTAGCAATGCTTATTAAAGCAAAGAGTAGTCATATCTCTTATTAAATCAATTATCCGTCATATCATTGCCGGGTATTTTTTCAAATAAACATTAATTTTCAAATAAATAACTTATTTAATCAATATCCCAATTAATATGCAGACTACTGTATTACTATTAGTATTACTACTACTACTACTAATACTACCGCTACAACTACTACTACGGCTAATACTACTACTACTACTGTTACTACTACTCCTAGTACTACTACTACTACTACCACTACTACTGCTTCTGCTACTACTTTCTGAAAATAATAATATTAATGCAATAATAATAATACTTATTCTAATATTTAAAGGACAGATTAACACAACAGTAGAGTGTACAAGCGTGACTCACCTTACTGTGCTGTTCGCTGTACATCCTCAACACACGTTGTACATCCAAGTCTTGTACACTCTGTATAACCTGCTCCAGTGAAGGCAAAGTGTACTCCTCCCTCGCTACACCTGACTCACCCTCGGCTCCACTCACACCTGCAGCAGAGATTTGTGCAACCCTGTCAGGTGTGGATACATCTGTAAACTATGTTTGTGTAGCATGTGAAGGCAACCATACACAGGTACGAGGCCTCAAACACTGGTACGAGGCTTCAAACACAGGTACGAGGCTTCAAACACTGGTATGATGCTTCAAACACAGGTACGGGGCTTCAAATACAGGTACGGGGCTTCAAACACAGGTACGGGGCTTCAAACACAGGTACGAGGCTACTAACACTGGTATGATGCTTCAAACACAGGTACGGGGCTTCAAACACAGGTAAGGGGCTTCAAACACGGGTACGAGGCTACTAACACTGGTATAATGCTTCAAACACAGGTACGGGGCTTCAAACGCAGGTACGGGGCTTCAAAGACAGGTACGAGGCTTCAAACACAGGTATACCTGGAGGGTGTTTCGGGGGTCAACGCCCCCGCCCCGATCCATGACCAGGCCTCGCGGTAGATCAGGACCTGATCAACCAGAGTGTTACTGCTGGCAGCACGTAAATCGACGTACGAACCACAGCCTGGCTGGTCAGGTACTGACTTTAGGTGCTTGTCCAATGCCTTCTTGAATACAACCAGGGGTCTATTGGTAATCCCCCTTATGTATGCTGGGAGGCATTTGAACAATCTTGGGCCCCTGACATTTATTGTGTTGAATCTTAGTTTAGATTAAATTTTGCTGTCAAGGTGGCTAGGTTACTGTGCACCCCATATCCATCCTGTGGACGGTAGCGCAAGAGCATATGGATGCACACACAAAAAAGGCCTAGGAGCTAGGCCCCAAAAGGGTCAACAGGTGTACATATGGATTTATATCTACAGTTCAATTATGTATTACAAGCAAATTTAGGAAATTTATGCATATGAAGCAAATTTAGGAAAATTGCTTAATATATCTGGTATCTTATTTTCATCAATAAGATATCTTGACATGTCACATAGGTTATTATACTGTCTATCTCTGTATTCCTCAATAAGTGGACAATTAAGCACATAGTGTTCAACATAGTGACCATAGGACTGGCCACATCTGTGTGTCTGCCAAACTGCCAGAAGTACTTGTAGCCAAGCCTAAGCCTGGCCACTACAACATCAGTCAGTCTGTTCACATTGCAAGTTGCTCCATAAACATACTTATCTACGTTCATGTTATCATAGTGGGTTATAGATCTACTCAGGCTTCTAACTGCATTCCTATAACAATCATTTTCATTATTTACTTCTCTCCTAATATTATTCCTAATGCTAGATACAGATATACCAAAGTTATATTCTACATTCTCCTTCTGGGTACTCTTCTTGGCTAACATATCAACTTTATCATGAAGGAGTAATCCAATGTGTGATGGAATCCTTAGCAATTGTACAATAATTCCTTTTTCCTGGATTTTTGAATGTCTATATGTACTTGGCTTCACCAATGAGCAAGTTGTTAGAATCTTTATGTGAGTCAAGAGCCTTCAGTGATGACATAGAATTAGTAATAATCATAAAGTTAAGCTCAGTGTCATAAGTTAGCTTTAGTGCCATTAGGATTGCAAACAATTCAGCTTGCAGTGTAGACGCCCAGTTGTTAATTCTTATGCCTATTTCAACATATTTATTATTGTTCTTAACTAGGGAGATGGCAACCAGAGCAGATGCAGCCCTGCCAGAAGACTCCTGTTTAGATCCATCAGTGTATATAACTTGAGATAACTTATTACTACCAGCTAGACGAGAAATTTGCCTAGAAAGAATTAACTCTATAGTACTTGAGGTATGTTAATAAATGGTTCAGAGAACCGACAAGTTGATAAATTAGCCACATGTACAACACTTGGGTATCTTTAATAAGGAAACGTTTCGCCACACAGTGGCTTCATCAGTCCATACTCCTTTGTATGGACTGATGAAGCCACTGTGTGGCGAAACGTTTCCTCATTAAAGATACCCAAGTGTTGTACATGTGTTTAATATATCCACTTGAGGTATGCTCAAGGCACATTCATTTAAAAAAAGAAGAAGAGAGGATGAAAAGTAGAAAGAGAGAGACGCTTCCTATGTAGACAAAGGCGTAGAATCACAGTTGCTGAGAGGGGCTAGTATATCTGAAATACCAAAGGAGGCTCTGGTCAGAGAAATAGCAAATATCGAACCTAAGATTAAGACATCATACAGGAGACAGGAAACACAGAAAGAACTTAAAAACTATAAATGAAATTGAAAAATAAATACTTCTTATGCAAAATATAAGGCTAAAACAACATCCAGTACTAGATCGCTGCTTGAACGAGATGGGACTTACACTGATGACAGCAAAGAAATGAGTGAGATACTGAAGTCCCAGTATGACTCAGTGTTTAGTGAGCCGCTAACCAGTCTAAGGGTCGACAATCTAAATTATTTTTTTATGACCGATACTCGAAATTAAGTTAACTCAAAAATTTCTGATATTATTCTAACACCACAAGACTTTGTAAAAACAATAAATGACATGCTCCATGTCCGAACTCGTGGAATTCCGTGTTCATCAAGAACTGCAAGAAACCCCCTTCACGTGCCTTAGGTATTCTATGGAGAGGGAGAAGGGGGTCATTCCACAGTCAGTAAAAATAATAGACATAGCCCCACTCAACAAAGATGGCAGTAAAACAATTGCAAAGAATTTCAGACCGATAACACTAACGTCCCATATCATAAAAGCTTTGAAAGGATTTTAAGAAGCAAGATCACCACCCACTTAGATACCCATCAATTACACAACCCAGGACAACATGGTTTAGAGCAGGTCGCTCCTGCCTTTCACAACTACTGGACCACTATGACGTGGTCTTGGATGTTCTGAAGGTAAAACAGAATGCAGATGTTATATACACAGACTTTGCAAAAGCCTTTGACAAGTGTGACAATGGTGTAATAGCACACAAAATGCGTGATAAAGGAATAACAGGAAAAGTTGGTAGATGGATTTATAATTTCCTAACAAATAGAACACTAAGAGTAGTAGTCAACAGAGTAAAGTCTGAGGCGGCTACGGTGAAAAGCTCTGTTCCACAAGGCACAGTACTCGCTCCCATCCTGTTCCTCATCCTCATATCTGACATAGAGATGTAAGCCAAAGCACTGTGGATGACACCCGAATTTGCATGACAGTTCTCCATCGAAGACAATGAAAATCTCCAAGCAGAAAACATTATGAAGTTTAATGAAGACAAATTTCAATTACCCCGCTATGGAAAACTCAAAGAAATTAAACCTGTATCGGAGTATACAGCAAATTCCAACCACACAGTAGAGTATATTTGCTAGGAAAATGATGAGATGGATAATGAGAACCTTGTAAACTAGGGACGCCAAGCCCGTGATGATTCTCTTCAAATCACTTGTTCTCTCTAGGCTGGAATATTGCTGTACACTAAAGGCTCCTTTCAAGGTAGGCAAAACTGCAGAGCCGGAGAATATAGAGAGAACTTTCACAGCACGTATAAGTACCATAAAGCACCTAAATTACTGGGAACGGTTGAGTCCCTTGATTTGTACTCCCTGGAATGCAGGCGAGAAAGATACATGATAATATACATTGGGAAAATCCTAGAGGGACAAGTCCCAAATCTGCACACGAAAATCACTCTCTACGAAAGCAAAGGACTCGGCAGGAGATGCAACATCCCTCCAATGAAAAGCAGGGGCACCATGAGTACGCTAAGAGACAACATGATAACTGTCAGGGGCTCAAGACTTCAACTGCCTCCCAGCATACATAAGGAATATTACCAATGGGCCCCTGGCTGTCTTCAAGGAGCTGGACAGGCACCTAAAGTACCTGACCAGCCGGGCTGTGGTTCGTACGTCAGTTTACATGGGACCAGCAGTAACAGCCTGGTTGATAAAGCCCTGATCCACCACGAGACCTCTCGTCACGGACCAGGCCGCGGGGGCGTTAACCCCCGAAGCCCAGTCCGCGGTTGTCAGGTAAACATTAAATAACATGGGACCGAGAACTCCTCCCTGCGGTGTACCTAGAGACATTTCTTTAGACTCACTTCGAAAGCCTTGGTAGAGGACAGAGGATACTCTATTTGACAGGTATCCTATTATCCTATTATGGCTAGTTCATGTAGTATAACGGTTCTGTTTGCGATATCAAATGCAGATTTTAGATCAAGAAATGTGGTAAAACTAGTAGAGGTGTGTGCGGTGAGAAAGGTGGAGATACAATTCTGCTCACTCTTACCTTTCATGAACCCATAGAGGGAGGGGGAGAGTTGGTGTCTGATTCTATAGTACAGTCTGTTAAGTATCATTCTTTCAAAAATTTTACAAAGACAGCTAGTTAAGGAGATCGGTCTAAATGTATCAGGCTGTTGGGGCTTAGGGATAGGCACAATGAGACTATTGGTCCAGGAAGTAGGAAGAACTCCCTCAATGTAACTGGTATTATACAGTGCCAACAAAGGATTATTAGGCACGTGCCCTAAAGTTCTGAGAATATCATAGGTTATACCATCCTCTCCAAGAGCAGTTGATCGACCTTTAGTTAATGCGTTATCTAATTCATACTCGTTGAAGAGGCAATCACTCTCATCAATATTTTGGCTCATAAAATTAATCAGTTTCAACATTTCTTCAGAAGCACTCTCTAAATTTTTTCTAATATGAGATGGAAGGTTTTCATGCCTGGATATTTTGGACCAGTCCTTTATGAGGTCATTTGCTTTTTCAAGTGGAAAGGGATGAGCAACATTGCCAGTCTTATTCCTGGTTATTTTATTTATACATTTCCTAGCCAAACTTAAAGGGGTAGGCCTATTTAACCCACTAACAAACTGTTCCCATTCCTGTTGCCTAAGTTCTTGCTTTCTATTCCTTGTATTTGTTAGTGCAGCTTGGAATGTTCTGAGCAGGTGTGGGGTTCTACACTCACGGTAAGGTTAACAATGCTCCCAGCTGCTGCGCGTGTTAGGTTACGTAGCTGTGGATCATTATAGTATTTACATTGGTTTTTGTTGCCATTTATGGTGGAAGGTTTATGTCTTCCTTTTCAATAATGCTTTAGTGGCAACTAAATCGTTATTGATTTTTTTTGTACCTGTGGGCTCGTAATTCTTATACAATTGGTCCATTATGCATCCCATCATTTTTCTAGCAGATGTAGTGGATATATTGTTGTGATCTTTAAAATTGAGATCCCAGGTCCTTCACATTAGTTTTTCACTCTATTGTGTGGTTGGAATTTGTTTTATACTCCGATTCTGTTTTAATTTCCTCAGGTTTTCCATGTCGGAGTAATTGAAATTTCTCATCATTGAACTTCGTATTGTTTTCTGCGGCCCTGTTAAAGATTTGGTTGATGTCCGCTCGGAGTCTTGCAGTGTCTTCGATGGAGGTCACTGTCATGCAAACTCGGGTGTTATGCACAAAGGAAGACAAGGAGGTGTAGCTTTTATCTCTGTCATATATGAGGATGAGGAACATGACGGGAGCGAGTACTGTGCCTTGTGGAACACCTTTTCACTGTAGCTGCCTCAGACTTTACTCTGTTTACTATTACTCTTTGTGTTCCATTTGTTAGGAAGCTATTGATCCATCTACCATCTTTTCCCATTATTCCTTTTTCATTCATTTTGTGTGCTATTACACCATGGTCACACTTGTCGAAGGCTTTCGCAAATTCTGTGTATACTACATGTGCATTTTGTTTGTCTTCTAGAGCATCCAGGACCTTGTTGTAGTGGTCCAGTAGTTGGGACAGACAGGAGCGACCTGCTCTAAACCCATTTGATTTTTATGATATGGGACGTTAGCGCTATTGGTCTGTAGTTCTTTGCCATTGCTTTACTGCCGCCTTTGTGGAGTGGGGCTATGTCTGTTGTTTTTAGTGACTGTGGTATGACCCCTGTGTCCATGCTCCCTCTCCCTTGTGGTTTAGCGCTTCTTTTGATTATAATAAAACAGAATAATAAAGGCACGTGACAGGAACATTTTTTATGAACACGGAGTTCCACGCGTCTGGGTCTGGGGCAGAGTGCATGGGCATGTCATTTATTGCCTTTTCGAAGTCATGTGGTGTTAGTATAATATCAGAGATGTTTGAATTGACCAAATTCTGAATCTCGGTCATAAAAAAATAATTTAGTTTGTTGACTCTTAGTCTGGTTATCGATTCTTAGTCTGGTTATCGAGTCTTAGTCTGGTTATCGAGTCTTAGGCTGGTTATCGAGTCTTAGGCTGGTTATCGAGTCTTAGGCTGGTTAGCGGCTCACTAATCACCGAGTCATACTGGGACTTCAGTATCTCACTCATTTCCTTGCTGTCATCTGTGTAGGATACAATCACTGGAATTGATACAATCAGTGGAAGGATACAATCACTAGCAAGAATTCAAGCACTGGTAAGCATACAATCACTAGGAGATACAATCACTTGGGAGGATACAATCATAAGAGAGGCTGGGTGATATAATTATTGAAGTTTTTAGTTGTTGTGATGAGACTGACTCACTTGTAGTGTGTGGTGAGTGTGTAGTGTGTGGTGAGTGTGTAGTGTGTGGTGAGTGTGTAGTGTGTGGTGAGTGTGTAGTGTGTGGTGAGTGTGTAGTGTAGGGTGAGTGTGTAGTGTGTGGTGTGTAGTGTATGGTGAGTGTGTAGTGTGTGGTGAGTGTGTAGTGTGTGGTGTGGTGAGTGTGTAGTGTGTGGTGAGTGTGTAGTGTGGTGAGTGTGTGATGAGTTTGTGATGAGTGTGTGTGTGTATGGTTGCATAGAACAATAAATTTCTGGTTTAATAAATGTAGTCTTCGGAGTCGAACTTTAGATTTATTGGGTATATGGTAGAGGCAGTGTGGTTGGTTGCTAGCCCATGCCAGGCCGAGGCCTCGCGAGAATGCTGGGGATGGGGTACACCTCTTGCTGTTTGTTGGTCTGTCGAGAAAGTGGGGAAGATGCAGGGTGTCGTGGACTCAGCTCTACGTTGTGAACTAACTTCACCAGACAGCAGCACTAGGCCAAGGTAGCATGGCAAGAAATACAAGCCCGACAGGGGTTACAACACTCGGGCACGCTACCCAGGGTCGTCCCAACCGTGAGGGATAAAAAATCTATCATAAGGAATAGGATACTGGCGTGGTTGCTAGACACGAATGGGAAAACACTACATACAAAAGACAACAACAAAAACTTCCTAACGTGAGAAGAAGAGAAATAAAGTGTATGCTAAAAATGGTGTGGACAATGCAGTGAGCCAGGTAGGGCACCACTGCAAGCAGGAACTCTGGCAAGAGGAAATACTCCATCCTGGGACTGGACCAACACGTCCAGGAGACATTGCTCCACCTGAGCTACATAGATGTACAGGATTCTCAACTAGGAATTGTGTTGCAGGGCAGTCGCGCCAGGGTTGCTCTAGCGCGGCATGACTTGATGGTGCTGGCGAGTGGGGCATCATAGAAATTCTGCTTGCTGGAACGAGGCCTGCAGACTGTGACACTCCAGGAGACCTCTCATTTGGGACTGTAACACTCCAGGAGACCTCTCATTTGGGACTGTAACACTCCAGAAGACCTCTCATCTGGGACTGTAACACTCCAGGAGACCTCTCATTTGGGACTGTGTGACACTCCAGGAGACCTCTCATTTGGGACTGTACACTCCAGGAGACCTCTCATTTGGGACTGTGACACTCAGGAGACCTCTCATTTGGGACTGACCAGGCTCATTGGACTGGACACTCCAGGAGACCTCTCATTTGGGACTGTGTGCACTCCAGGAGACCTCTCATTGGGACTGTGACCAGAGACCTCATTGGGACTACTCCAGGAGACCTCTCATCTGGGACTGTGTGACACTCCAGGAGATCTCTCATTTGGGACTGTGTGGCACTCCAGAAGACCTCTCATCTGGGACTGTGACACTCCAGGAGACCTCTCATCTGGGACTGTGTGCACTCCAGAGACCTCTCATCTGGAACTGTGCACTCCAGGAGACCTCTCATTTGGGACTGTGTGACACTCCAGGAGACCTCTCATCTGGGACTGTGTGGCACTCCAGAAGACCTCTCATCTGGGACTGTGACACTCCAGGAGACCTCTCATCTGGGACTGTAACACTCCAGGAGACCTCTCATCTGGGACTGTAACACTCCAGGAGACCTCTCATTTGGGACTGTGTGACACTCCAGGAGACCTCTCATTTGGGACTGTAACACTCCAGGAGACCTCTCATTTGGGACTGTGTGACACTCCAGGAGACCTCTCATTTGGGACTGTGTGGCACTCCAGGAGATCTCTCATCTGGGACTGTGACACTCCAGGAGACCTCTCATTTGGGACTGTGTGACACTCCAGGAGACCTCTCATTTGGGACTGTGTGGCACTCCAGAAGACCTCTCATCTGGGACTGTGACACTCCAGGAGACCTCTCATCTGGGACTGTGTGACACTCCAGGAGATCTCTCATTTGGGACTGTGTGGCACTCCAGAAGACCTCTCATCTGGGACTGTGACACTCCAGGAGACCTCTCATCTGGGACTGTGTGGCACTCCAGAAGACCTCTCATCTGGGACTGTGACACTCCAGGAGACCTCTCATTTGGGACTGTGTGACACTCCAGGAGACCTCTCATCTGGGACTGTGTGGCACTCCAGAAGACCTCTCATCTGGGACTGTGACACTCCAGGAGACCTCTCATCTGGGACTGTGTGGCACTCCAGAAGACCTCTCATCTGGGACTGTGACACTCCAGGAGACCTCTCATCTGGGACTGTGTGACACTCCAGGAGACCTCTCATCTGAGACTGTGACACTCCAGGAGACCTCTCATCTGGGACTGTGACACTCCAGGAGACCTCTCATCTGGGACTGTGTGACAGGAGTGAGTGGCAGCACGACCTGGTGGTGCTGGTGAGTGGGGGATCATGGGAGAGACGACAACGATTTGGGTGAGCCGTATGTATGACTCAGACGAAATTGTCTTCACCGATGCCAGAGAACAACTAACTCTGTTTGTGGGAGTCGTAGATGAGACGACTCAGCTGGTGTTACGTCAGTCTGAGTCAGTGAGCATAGTTTTCTCTGTACAGGGTGCTATGTCAACTTGGACATCTGATGACAGGACTGTTATAGTCAGTGGGGCAAGTGGTTACCTCAGGGTGTGACCTGTAATACTGAGGGTTGTGTTACGTTGGTCTAGGCACAGACCACACTGCGCAACACATATGAAAAATTAGAACGCCCTCAACTAAACATGGCGTATCAGGATTACTTTTGATTTACACTTAAGCGCTAAAGCACTTAAGAATATATGCAGTTGTGGAATAATAATAATAATAATAATAATATCTTTATTTACTACAAGTACATGTACAAGGCATACAGCCCTTAGCTGACATCAATGACATACTACTATATAGAAAGCCCCTTGTTATGCAGAGCATTTTGGGCAAATTAGGTCAGTTTTGTCCCAGGATGCGACCCACACCAGTCCACTAACACCCAGGTACCCATTTTACTGATGGGTGAACATGGACAACCGGTGTAAGGAAACACGTCCGATGTTTCCACCCCTTCGCCGGGAATCGAACCCGGACCTTCACCGTGTGAAGCGAGAGCTTTTGCCACCAGGCCACGGGGCACCGTGGTATAACATGTTAACTGGTCAACTCTAAACACTTTCACATTTTTTCTCTCTAATTTTTCCAAAGATTATTGAAAAAATACTTTAAATAGTTCACTGTGAAATAACAAAGTAACACTGGCAGTTCGACATCATGGTGTGACAACGTGGTGTGATGTGGTGTGACATCGGTTGCGTCGACATAGGGTGACAGTGACAAACCACGTGGGGGCAGTAACTCACCAGATGCTACGGTAGCTTGATAACAGTGCTAAGAACCTGTGCACAGTTTCAGGTGACTCACAGCTGGGTGTAGGGTGAGGCGCATGAGTGACAAGGTCAGCCACGTGGCTTGGTCATCCACGTGGCTTGGTCATCCACGTGGCTTGGTCATCCACGTGGCTTGGTCATCCACGTGGCTTGGTCATCCACGTGGCTTGGTCATCCACGTGGCTTGGTCATCCACGTGGCTTGGTCATCCACGTGGCTTGGAGTGGCTTGGGCACTCAAATACACAACTTTGGCCAGAAATTCACCCAGACAGCTTAGAGGGAGCGAGTATGTGGTGGTGGAAGTGCCAGAATAGTTGGTGTGGCAAGACAAAACCTGCTGCCTCAGGGTGAACTCGAACACCGGGGTCACTGCCACAGAGTGAAACCTGCTGCCTCAGGGTGAACTCGACCACCGGGGTCACTCCCACAGAGTAAAACCTGCTGCCTCAGGGTGAACTCGACCACCAGGGTCACTCCCACAGAGTAAAACCTGCTGCCTCAGGGTGAACTCGACCACCGGGGTCACTGCCACAGAGTGAAACCACTAAACTCACCTCTGTCATGCTGTAATTGGCAGTGATGGGGCTGTGTTCCGTAGCAGCAGACGGCAAAGTACAGGCGACACTGAACACATGGTTAAGGACATCATAGGAGCTGAGAAGAGCTCAGTTAACACTGCAAACATTTCCCCAGTAAATTAAATGTGTTCAGGCATAAATGTTGCATATGTTGCTGTGTCTTGTTGATGTGGCTGATAGACACGACAACACGATAACTTGTTGGCAGGTGGATGCTGCTTGTATGGAACGCTGAAGTACCATGTGACTTCAGTGTTCCTGCCTCTCTCTCTCTCTCTCTCTCTCTCTCTCTCTCTCTCTCTCTCTCTCTCTCTCTCTCTCTCTCTCTCTCTCTAGGCATAACACAAGTGCTGCAACACCGCCATCACCAGATATATCGAAAGATGATAGTTTTTCTGCGTCTACCTGATATATTGAATGGCGAATATCCGGGAAAATAATAATAATCTTCGGAGGCAAGCCTTAGGGTTTATTGATTTATATTGGACAGTGCTGTGTGTTGGTTGCTAGCTCATGGCAGGTGTAGCAAGAGAGAGGGGAGGGGGATCTTGTTGGTTGCTAGCTCATGGCAAGTGTAGCAAGAGAGGGGGGGAGGGGGATCTTGTTGGTTGCTAGCCCATGCCAGGTGTAGCAAGAAAGGGGGTGGGTAATCTTGCTGTCTGTATGTTTTATCTTTGTTGACAAAGTGAGAGTGGAACAGTCTCGTGGACTTACCTCTAGGCTTGAACTAAGCCCGACAGGGGTTACATAGTGAGTGTGTGTGTGTGTACTCACCTAGTTGTGGTTGCAGGGGTCGAGTCATAGCTCCTGCCCCCGCCTCTTCGCTGGTCGCTACTGGGTCACTCTCCCTGCGTCATGAGCTTTATCATACCTCTTCTTAAAGCTATGAATGGATCCTGCCTCCACTACATCGCTTCCCAAACTTTTCCACTTCCCGACCACTCTGTAACTGAAGAAATACTTCCTAACATCCCTGTGATTCATCTGAGTGTGTGTATGTGTGTGTATATATACTCACCTAATTGTACTCACCTAATTGTGGTTGCAGGGGTCGAGACTCAGCTCCTGGCTCCGCCTCTTCACTGTCCGCTACTGGGTCCTTTCTCTCCCTGCTCCATGAGCTTTATCATACCTCGTCTTAAAGCTATGTATGGTTCCTGCCTCCACTACACCACTTGCTAGACTATTCCACTTCCTGACTACTCTATGGCTGAAGAAATGCTTCCTAACATTCCTTTGACTCATCTGAGTTTTCAACTTCCAATTGTGCCCCCTTGTTTCTGTGTCCCCTCTCTGGAACATCCTGCCACTATCTACCTTGTCAATTTCCCGCAGTATTTTGTATGTCGTTATCATGCCTCCTCTAACCCTCCTGTCCTCCAGTGTTGTCAGGCCGATTTCCCTTAACCTTTTGTCGTAGGACATTTCCCTGAGCTCTGGAACTAACCTTGTCGCAAACCTTTGCAATTTCTCTAATTTCTTGACGTGCAGTTATCTGGTTGATGTGTGCTTCCGGAGACGTGCTTGGTGTTATACTCACCCCAAGGTCTTTCTCCTTTAACGAGGTTTGCAGGTTGGCACTCTACCCATTTGAGGTGGAAGCCTAGTCCTGAGCCCTCTTGGGGTGGGGGTGTTGCATGCAAAGAGTACGTACCCTTTATTCGGAGCATGTTATACACACCCACATAGGCTCCCCTCCAACCAGCGAACCATCGTTAAGGGTTTGGTGATGGGGCCCCATCACCAAATCAACGACTTGGTTCAGCCAATGATAATGCAGGTCTGGCAATGGCAAAGGTGACGTGGATACCACTTGCATATTTGTCATTGTCATTCCTGCATTGAGCTGGTTGTTGTACGATCATCTCTGTCTATTGGCTGCTGTTTTTGCCTTGACTACCGTGGCGTGCACTAATACTACTCTCTCTGTATATAGTGTACATACTTGTACAAAGTCTTATAATATACTTGGTGAAGGAAAATACAATATATATATATATATATATATATATATATATATATATATATATATATATATATATATATATATATATTGTATTTTCCTTCACCAAGTATATTATAAGACTTTAATATGTACACTATATACGAGAAGTAGTATTAGTACCACTATTATATATATAATATATATATATATATATATATATATATATATATATATATATATATATATATATATATATATATATATATATATATATATATATATATATTCATAATTGCATAGTGAAGGAAATACAATTCAAAGCATTTTCTACTGTGTTCCTTTGCTCCAAGCTCCCTTATACACTCAGGATAACAGGCCATTGAACCTGAGGTTGTAATACCAGTTTCATGGGATGTGTTGAATATTGTGGTTAGTGGCACACACAGCATCTCTGCTCCTTCTCTAAGGACCCACGGGGAGGAGATATTGTCTGGACCCATCGCCTTTGAGGTATCAAGGTTGCTGAGCAACTTCTTCACCTCCTCCTCAGTTGTGTATGCCATCCAACACTTGGTATATTCCTTGTTGGTGTCCCGCTCTGTCCTGTCTACCCAGATTCCTTCCTGCCTCCACTGTGAATACCTCCTTAAACCTCGTGTTGAGTGCATCACATACCTCTTGGTCTTTTCTTGTGATTTCCACACCCTCTTTCCTCAGCCTGATCATCTGGTCTTTGACTGTTGTTTTCTTCCTAATGTGACTGTACATCAGTTTCGGGTCAGACTTGACTTTCGATGCTATGACATTTTTGTACTGTCGCTGGGCCTCCCTCCGTATCTGTGCATACTCGTTTCTAGCTCTACGACTAATCTCTTTGTGTGTGTGTGTGTGTGTGTGTGTGTGTACTCACCTAGTTGTACTCACCTAGTTGTGGTTGCAGGGGTCGAGTCATAGCTCCTGCCCCCGCCTCTTCACTGGCCGCTACTGGGTCACGCTCCCTGCTCCTTGAGCTTTATCATACCTCTCCTTAAAGCTATGTATGGAACCTGCCTCCACTACATCGCTTCCCAAGCTATTCCAATTCCCGACCACTCTATGACTGAAGAAATACTTCCTAACATCCCTGTGATTCATTTGAGTCTTCAACTTCCAACTGTGTCCCCTTGTTGCTGTGTCCCATCTCTGGAACATTCTGTCTCTGTCCACCTTGTCTATTCCTCTCAGTATCTTATATGTCGTTATCATGTCCCCCCTATCTCTCCTGTCCTCCAGTGTCGTCAGGTCGATTTCCCTTAACCTCTCCTCGTAGGACATACCCCTTAGCTCCGGGACTAGTCTTGTTGCAAACCTTTGCACTTTATTTAGCTTCTTTACGTGCTTGGATAGATGTGGGTTCCAAACTGGTGCTGCATACTCCAGTATAGGCCTAACGTACACAGTGTACAGAGTCCTGAACGATTCTTTATTAAGATGTCGGAATGCTGTTCTTAGGTTAGCTAGGCGCCCATATGCTGCAGCAGTTATTTGGTTGATATGCGCCTCAGGAGACGTGCCTGGTGTTATACTCACCCCAAGATCTTTTTCCTTGATTGAGGTTTGCAGTCTCTGGCCCCCTAGACTGTACTCCGTCTGTGGTCTTCTTTGCCTTTCCCCAATCTTCATGACTTTGCACTTGGTGGGGTTGAACTCCTGGAGCCAATTTCTGGACCAGGCTTGCAGCCTGTCCAGATCCCTTTGTAGTTCTGCCTGGTCCTCGTCCGATTGAATTCTTCTCATCAACTTCACATCATCTGCAAACAGAGACACTTCGGAGTCTATTCCTGTGTACTCACCTAATTGTACTCACCTAATTGTGGTTGCAGGGTCGAGACTCAGCTCCTGGCCCCGTCTCTTCGCTGTCCGCTACTGGGTCTATGCTCTATCTGCTCCATGAGCTTTATCATACCTTGTCTTAAAACTATGTATGGTTCCTGCCTCCACTATATCTTTCTCTAGACTATTCCACTTCCTGACTACTCTGTGGCTGAAGAAATGCTTCCTAACATCCCTTTGACTCATCTGAGTCTTCAGCTTCCAGTTGTGTCCCCTTGTTTCTGTGTTCCCTCTGTGGAACATCCTGTCACTGTCTACCTTGTCAATTCCCCGCAGTATTTTGTATGTCGTTATCATGTCTCCTCTGACCCTTCTTTCCTCCAGTGTTGTTAGTCCTATTTCCCTCAACCTTTTTTCATAGGACAGACCCCTGAGTTGTGGCACTAACCTTGTCGCAAACCTTTGCACTTTCTCTAGTTTCTTTACGTGTTTGACCAGGTGTGGGTTCCAGACTGGTGTCTTGAACGATTCCTTGTTAAGGTAACGGAATGCTAATCTTAGGTTTGCCAGTCGCCCATATGCTGCCGCAGTTATCTGGTTGATGTGTGCCTCCGGAGACGTGCTTGGCGTTATACTCACTCCAAGGTCTTTCTCCTTTGCGGAGGTTTGTAGCCTTTGTCCGCCTAGCCTGTACTCTGTCAGCGGTCTTCTTTGCCCTTCTCCGATCTTCATGACTTTGCATATGGTAGGATTGAATTCGAGAAGCCAGTTGCTAGACCAGATGTCAAGCTTGTCCAGGTCTGTTTGCAGTCCTGCTTGGTCCTCTTCTGATGTGATTCTCCTCATTAATTTCACATCATCTGCGAACAGAGACATTTCTGAGTCTATCCCGTCCGTCATGTCATTTACATATACCAAGAATAACACTGGTCCTAGGACTGACCCCTGCGGTACACTGCTCGTCACAGGCGCCCACTGTGATACCTCATCATGCACCATGACCCATTGTTGCCTCCCTGTGAGGTATTCCCTGATCCATTCCAGTGCCCTTCCTGTTATACATGCTCGTCTTCCAACTTCTTTACTAATCTCATGTGAGGAACTGTGTCGAAGGCCTGCAGTCCAGGAAAATGCAATCAACCCACCCTTCTCTCTCTTGCCTTACCTCTGATACTTTATCATAGAACTCTAGGAGGTTTGTTACACAGGATTTACCTTCCCGGAATCTGTGCTGTCTGGTGTTTATTATCCTGTTCAGCTCGAGGTGTTCCACCATTCTTTTCCTGATGATTTTCTCCAGGACTTTGCACACTATACATGTAAGTGACACCGGTTTATAGTTTAGTGCCTCTTTTCTGTCTCCTTTTTTAAAGATGGGGACTACGTTGGCCTTCTTCCATACCTCAGGTAGCTTCCAGTTTCAAGGAATGTGTTGAATAATATGGTAAGTGGCACACTCAGTAACTCAGCTCCTTCTCGAAGAACCCACGGGGAGATATTGTCCGGACCCATCGCCTTTGAGGTATCGAGGTCACTGAGTAACTGCTTCACCTCCTCCTCAGTTGTGTGTATGCCCTCTAGCACTTGATATATCCCTTGTTGGTGACGAACCCCGTCCTGTCTACCCAGCTGCCTTCCTTCCTCCACTGTGAATACTTCCTTAAACCTCAAGTTGAGCTCCTCACATACCTCTTGATCGTTACTTGTGAGTTCCCCATCTTCTCTCCTCAGCCTTATCACCTGGTCCTTGACTGTTGTCCTCTTTCTGATGTGACTGTACATCAGTTTCAGGTCGGACTTAACTTTCGATGCTATGTCATTTTCATACTGTTTCTGGGCCTCCCTCCGTACTTGTGCATACTCGTTTCTAGCTCTTCTACTAATCTCTTTGTTTACTTGGGTTCTTTGCCTTCTGTACCTTTTCCATTCTCTGACACTCTGAGTCTTTGCGTCCCTGCACCTTTGGGTGTGTGTGTTAGTTACCATTTTGTCCTAGGCACATGTCGATTAGACACTAGGCCTGTTGTATGTATGTGGGTGTGTGTGTGTGTGTGTGTGTACGAAACACTTCGAAATGTTTCGGCCCCGCCGGGAATTGAACCCGGGCCCTCCGTGCATGAAGCAAGAGCGCTAGCCACCATGCCATCGGGGCGTGTGTGTGTGTGTGTGTGTTTGTTTGAGAAAATGTTGTAGTTGTGTTGTAGAAATACACAAAAGGTCTGTATGGTGTTATTTAGGTAGAAAAGTTTATGCCATCTGCCAGCGTATCCTAAGTGTACACTACCAGCTTTGTATCTACATCGTGACTGACTAAGCCTCGCGGGCGTGGAGAAGTTTGAACTCATACCATTGACAGCTTGGATCATGCTAGGTGCAGGACGACCCCCATAATGCAGGCAGATAATCTAATTCAACAATATAAATGGTCTGGCAGAAGCTATAGAGATGAATATTAGGCAATGATTCTATACAATGCAAAGAGAATATTTTACAAGAAGTATAAAATATATACTCATAGATCATATTGAAAGAATAATGAGTTTTAGTGGATTGTGGTGGGAATCAGAGAACGATCACTGTGCAGGTGGTCTATGGGGCCTGGAGGAAATTATATACAAAAGAGTAAAGAGAACTTATCAAGGGAAACTTGGTGCACAGAAGTCCAGAACTTGCAGATGAATCAATATACAACAGAAAGCGACCACGGTTAATGAGACTGATGCACAGTCATGCAGAGCAACTCTTACAGACTAAGCAACTAAATTACATTAACACACACACAGTAGCGATCAGTGAAGAGGCTGGGCCAGGAACTATGAATCGACCCCTGCAACCATAAATAGGTGAATACACACACACACACACACACACAGAAACTGAGAGAGAAGGTATAAAGACGAAAAGGGCAAGAAAGAGAGACAAGGCTAGAGTTAGGTGGGGACACTCAGAGTCGGGAGGAGCAGAAAACAAAACCACCCACAGAACACCTTAGTCAAGCAAACTAACCCAAAACAAACCACACTCCACACTCACAGCCCCCCAGCACAAACCTCATCTACACAGCAGCTTCCCAAAGTATGCTGCCAGGTCTCCCACTCCCCCAGCCCCCACCTCCCTCCCCCGAATACAATTCTGGAAAAGAAGCTGAAGGTATGGTTCACAAATGCAGATGGATAGTGAATAAGAGTGAGGAGTGGCATGAAAGAATCATGGAGGCATCCCCGGACATCAAAACACTCATAGAAACCAAGTTCATGGAAATGATAACAGATGCATTCTTTCCAACTGGATATCAGGTGCTGAGGAAAGATAAAGAGAATAGAGGGGTGGATGACTTGCACCGCTCATCAAAAACCAGTGAAGTTTTGAGAAGTTGGATGGAAGGTACAGAGCGGAAGCAAGGAACTACATAGTAGGAACACTTCAGATTGGGGATCCAAAGGTGGTGATTGGGGACAGAGGGGAAGCGAGGAACTATGCAGTAGGAACACTTCAGATTGGTGGTCCAAAGGTGGTGATTGGGGACAGAGGGGAAGCAAGGAACTATGTAGTAGGAACACTTCAGACTGGGGGTCCAAAGGTGGTGATTGCAGTGATTTACAACCCACCACAGAATAGCAGAAGCCCAAGACAAGAATATGATGAGAGCAACAGAGTAATGGTTGATACACTAGCTAAGGTGGCCAGAAGGGCCCACATGGGCAAGGGTATTTTCAATCATAAGGAGATTGACTGGGAAAACCTGGAGCCACATCGTAGACCAGAAACGTTGAGGGCCAAGATGATGGAGGTGGTACTAGAAAACCTTATGCATCAACATGTTAGGGACCCTACCAGAGAGAGAGGTGAGGATGACCCAGCAAGACTGGATCTCTTATGCAAATTGAACAGTTCAGACATTGAGAACAAAAGGCCCCTTGGAGCAAGTGATCATGTGATCCTGAGCTTCGAATACATAGTAGAGTTACAAGTGGAGAGGGAAGCAGGATGAGAAGAAGGAGAAGCCAAACTAAGAAAGGGGGGACTACACATGCATGAGAAATTTCCTGCATAAGGTTCAGTGGGAAAGAGAAATGGTGAGATAACCAGTAAATGAAATAATGGAACATGCGACAAGAAAATGCAAAGAGGTTCGTACCCAAGGGCAACAAAAACAATGGGAAGACCAGAACGAGCCCTTGGTTCACCCAGAGGTGTAGAGAAGCCAAAATTAAGTGCGCTAGAGAATGGAAAAAGCATAAAAGACAAAAGACCCAGGAAAATAGGGAGATCAGCCGAAGAGCCATAAACGAATATGCACAGGTAAGGAGGGGGAGGCCCAGTGGCAATACAAAAATGACATTGCATCGAAAGCCAGATCTGACCTGAAGCTGCTGTACAATCTCACCAGGAGGAAAACAACAACAGTCAAGAACCAGATAATCAGGCTGAGGAAGGAAGGAGGGGAGTTCACAAGAAACGACAGAGAAGTATGTAGAGCGCTCAACACAAGATTTAAGGAAGTATTTTCAGTGGAGACAGAAAGGACTCCAGAAAGCAGGAATGGTGGGGTACACCAACATGTGCTAGACACAATACACACAACAGAAGAGGAAGTGAAGAGGCTGGGACTGGACAACATCTCTCTGTGGGTTCTGAGAGAGGAACAGAGGCACTGTGTGTGCCACTAGCAACAATCTTCAACACATCTATCTAAACAGGGCAACTACCTGAGGTGTGGAAGACAGCAAATGTAATCCCAGTATTTAAGAGAGGAGACAGACAGGCAGCATTAAATTACAGACCAGTGTCACTGATGTGTATAGTATGCAGAGTCATGGAGAAGATTATCAGAAGAGTGATGGAGCACCTAGAAAGGAACAATCTTATACACGACAACAAGCATGGTTTCAGGGAAGGGAAATCCTGTGTCACAAACCTACTGGAGTTTTACGACATGGTCACAGAAGTAAGACAAGAGAGAAAGAGGTGGGTAGATTGCATTTTCTTGGACTGTAAGAAGGCTTTTGACACAGAGATTAATGCAAAAGTTAGAGCAGGCAAGAATAACAGGAAAGGCACTGCAATGGATCAGAGAATGCCTGACAGGAAGGAAACAACGAGTCATGGTACGTGACGAAGTGTCAGAATGGGTACCTGTGACGAGTGGGGTTCAACAAAGGTCAATTCTAGAGCCGGTGCTATTTCTGGTATATGTGAATGACATGACGGAAGGGACAGATTCAGAAGTGTCCCTGTTTGCAGACGATGTGAAGCTAATGTGAAGAAATAAATCAGATGAGGATCAGGTAAAACTACAAAGGGATCTGGACAGGTTGCAAGCCTGGTCCAGCAACTGGCACCTGAAGTTTAATCCTACCAAGTGGAAAGTTATAAAGATTGGGGAAGGTCAAAGAAGACCGCAGACAGAGTACAAGATAGGGGGGCCAAAGATTGCAACCATCACGCAACAAAGGGAGCAGATTAAAGACACTGAATGACACAAGTGCTGGTCTTCGAGACAGTGCATGACACATGTGCTGGTCTTAGAGACAGTGCATGACACAAGTGCTGGTCTTAGAGACAGTGCATGACACATGTGCTGGTCTTAGAGACAGTGCATGACACATGTGCTTCTCTTAGACAAACTGTATGACACGTGCTTATCTAAGAGACACAGTAAAACACGTGCTTGTCTTACATACAGTGTAAGACACATGTGCTTGTCTTAGACGCACTGTATTACACATGTGCTGGTCTTAGACACACTGTATGACACATGTGCTGGTTTTAGACACACTGTATGACACATGGACTTGTCTTAGACACAGTGTAAGACACATGTACTTGTCTTAGACACAGTGTAAGACACATGTGCTTGTCTTAGACACAGTGTATGACACATGTACTTGTCTTAGACACAGTGTAAGACACATGTGATTGTCTTAGACACAGTGTAAGACACATGTACTGGTCTTAGACACAGTGTATGACACATGTACTTGTCTTAGACACAGTGTAAGACACATGTGCTTGTCTTAGACACAGTGTATGACACATGTACTTGTCTTAGACACAGTGTAAGACACATGTGCTTGTCTTAGACACAGTGTATGACACATGTACTTGTCTTAGACACAGTGTATGACACATGTACTTGTCTTAGACACAGTGTATGACACGTATACTTGTCTTAGACACAGTGTAAGACACATATACTTGCCTTAGACACAGTGTAAGACACATGTACTTGTCTTAGACACAGTGTATGACACATGTACTTGTCTTAGACACAGTGTATGACACATGTACTTGTCTTAGACACAGTGTATGACACATGTACATGTCTTAGACACAGTGTATGACACAGTACTTGTCTTAGACACAGTGTATGACACATGTACTTGTCTTAGACATAGTGTATGACACATGTACTTGTCTTAGACATTGTGGAGCAGATTTCAGTTTATGAAGGAAATTAATAAAACTCGTATTCTTTTTAACACTTTTGGTGTCTCCCATCGTGGCACGCTAAGAGTGTTACAATTTATTGAGTGTATGTCACACTCCCATACATGCTGCCTCCCAACCAATGAACCGGGTGCTAAGGGGATCGATAGGGTACCTGTTGTTAAATCAGTACCTTGGTTCATTGGCCTATCACAGGCCAGCCCACCAAGGCTGAAGCAATGTGGTTCATTTTTGCCAAGCAAATTGATAGACATGTATGGGCTGCTGGCTGAGCATGGCACACTCTCTCTGTTTTCTGCTTTGCCATCTGTCAACATGGTGTACACTTACTATTCTGTCTGTACATATTGTACATAGTGTACATACCTGTAGATATTATCTGGAGAAGGCAAATACATTATAGTCTATTGTTGAGTTTGTTTGCTCCAATTCCCATTACGACCAGGTCTCACAGGCCATTCTTACATGTGTTCGTATTACCTGGGGAGAAAATTTCTCCAGAAAGGGGGTATCAGCCCCCTTTAGCCCCTTTCAGCCCCCCTGAGGGACTTGAGTGACTCAACCCTCCCAGAAGCATAGACGGCTTTTAGAACAGACGACCCCGGGGGTGGCCGTGGTGACGTTGAGCCGTCACCTAAGGTAAGCACCTTTTACAATGTCTATTTTTATTTGGCTTATGCTCCAGTTCCTTTACATTATCCATCAATGTTGGTTAAAAAAAAAAAAAACATTTTCACCAAAACTCAATCTATCACTATCTTCTTAGAGTGGTGCTGATGCTACAGTTCAGATGGCCTTCTGAACTATAACATCTTCACCCATCCTTCAGAGTGCTGGCACTGTACTTCCCACCTCCAGGACTGTAACATCCTCACCCATCCTTCAGAGTGCTGGCACTGTACTTCCCACCTCCAGGACTGTAACATCCTCACCCATCCTTCAGAGCTGGCACTGTACTTCCCACCTCCAGGACTGTAACATCCTCACCCATCCTTCAGAGTGCTGGCACTGTACTTCCCACCTCCAGGACTGTAACATCCTCACCCATCCTTCAGAGTGCTGGCACTGCACTTCCCACCTCCAGGACTGTAACATCCTCACCCATCCTTCAGAGTGCTGGCACTGTACTTCCCACCTCCAGGACTGGGTCACCTCTGTGAGGACGTGTCTAGTGTACTGTCTGTGAATCTGAACCAAGATGTTCTCCTTTGAAAGAGTTTAAAAGCAGCATAAAGAGGAGCTTGGGGTAGCTAAACTCGAGATACGGCAATTGATAGAGGAGAACAAGAGGATTCGTAGTAATCCTCCTGTTGTGAGTCCTCAGGTCAAGAGGGGAACTGGTCAGTGGCCGGGCAACATGGAACGAAGCTGAAGATCAAGAAGACTGGCAGAAACAACGATGATCCAGAAGACTACTGTGGAAACTTCGAACTCATTTTTGGTGCTACCTGACGAATGTGGGTTGTTTACTGGGAACGTCACAACGAGCATCAAGGAAGCATTGGCAGATGAGGGTGAGTCGACATCCCTTGCAACCCCAACAAAGACAATTCCAATGATGGCCATCCCAACGAAGACCATCGAGAACGTCACGACGAACTCCGCCAGTGAAGGTAAGAACATTGTTTTAGTTGAGGACAGTCAGGTTAAGTTTATGGATAGGGTTTTTTGTCTTAGGGAAATGATGAGGAGGCAGAGGGTATGTTTTCCTTGGGCTGGGATGGGGATATTGTTAGCCATCTAGACAATATCATGAAAGGTAATGGGAGCAATCCTATTATCTGCCTCAGTGAAGGAGGCAACGATGTTGGCAGACGTGGGAGTGAAGACCTGATTAGCAGGTATAGGACAGCAATAGAGATAATTAGGAAGAAGGGTGGGAACCCTGTGGTATGTGGCATTTTGCCCAGGAGAGGAGCTGGAAATGAATGGTTGTCCAGGGCAATTGGTGTCAATTGCTGGCTGGACAAACACTGTAAAGAAAATGCAGTAACATTCATAGACAACTGGGCCCTCTTCTATGGCAGAAATGACATGTATGCCAGGGATGGAATCACCTATTTATGTTTGGGGTGGGAGCACTGGCCAATGCAGTGGAGGGAGCTGTTACGTCTTTAAACTAGAAATAGATAGTGATATGGGTTTTTGTGGAAAATCAGTGAATTCTCAGTGTAGCGATAGTATGAGTTTTAGGGAAACCAATTATAGGCAGAATGAGGTGGAGTTATTGGTGGATATAGGAAAGCCAGTGGCGCTAGGTGACAAGGACAGTAACAAGTATAGTGGAGGAACAGAAATCAGCAGGAAGAGAAAAGAGAAGGGAGGTTTTCTAAACATATACTAATAGTTGTAGTGCGAGAAATAAGATGGACGAATTGAGATTAGTTGCAAGTGCTGGTAACATTGATGTTTTTGCCATGACTGAGACATGGTTTAATATGAAAAATCGGGCCATGAATACTGAATGTCACATTCGGGGTTTTAAACTGTTCCAAGTGGACAGCAATATCGGAAGGGGGGTGGGGTGGCACTCAATGTCCGAGATCGTTTAAATTGTTGCATAAAAAGGGTATAAAGTCTGAAACACATACTGAGTCTATTTTGGTAGAATTTTCAGGGGGGCACGAAAAATTTATTTTAGACGTGATATACTGTCCCCCAAACTTAGATAGAGACCGAGGAAGACTACTGTGGGAGGAAATTGTTAAGGCCACAAGGCACGATAACGATGTAATTCTAGGGGACTTTAACTGTAGTCATATTGATTGGAATTCCTTGACTGGGAATTTAGAGTCTAACGACTTTTTAGAGGTAGTTTTAGCAATGAATGGAAGTATGATAGTAGGGATAACTCAGTAACGGTCCCAGATTTTCGCTTAGCAGATTACAAAGGGCTAAAAGAACAACTATCATCTGTGGACTGGGGTAACGAAGAGAGCTATCAATATGACAGCTTTCTAAACACTATATATGCTATAGATGAATGGTTCAGAGAACCGACAAGTTATAAATTAGACACATATGCAACATTTGGGTATCTTTATTGAGGAAACGTTTCGCCACACAGTGGCTTCATCAGTCCAATACAAAGTAGAAAGGTGTAAGGAGAGTTGGAGTTTTGAGGTAATCAGTCCCTCGGCCTGGAGTCGATGTGTTCAGTCCATCAATCTTGTAGAAATGACAGTATATGTCCGTAGAGGTGGCTTATATACTGTAGTTAGGTGAGGTGAAGCAGCAGGAGGCGGGGTCATAGTGGTACCATCCACTAGTCTAAGTACATATACTGTCATTTCTACAAGATTGAGGGACTGAACACATCGACTCCAGGCCGAGGACTGATTACCTCAAACTCCAACTCTCCACACCTTTCTACTTTGTATTGGACTGATGAAGCCACTGTGTGGCGAAACGTTTCCTCAATAAAGATACCCAAATGTTGCATATGTGTCTAATTTATAACTTGTCGGTTCTCTGAACCATTCATCTATACCCTGTCTGACACAGCAACATCTTGGGATCTTAATACAAACGAATTCTTCAACACTTGTCCAACCTTTGGACGAAGATCTACTTAGACTAGTGGATGGTACCACTATGACCCCGCCTCCTGCTGCTTCACCTCACCTAACTACAGTATATAAGCCACCTCTACGGACATATACTGTCATTTCTACAAGATTGATGGACTGAACACATCGACTCCAGGCCGAGGGACTGATTACCTCAAAACTCCAACTCTCCTTACACCTTTCTACTTTGTATTGGACTGATGAAGCCACTGTGTGGCGAAACGTTTCCTCAATAAAGATACCCAAATGTTGCATATGTGTCTAATTTATAACTATATATGCTGTCTAAAGTATATTTATTCCGTATAAAGAAATAAGATCGAATAGAAATGACCCTAAATGGATGAATAATAGGCTCAAATATCTTTTAGGGCAAAAGACAGGAATTTATAGGCGCATCAAAAGAGGTGAGGGTCATCTTATGAATCAATATATTCACAATAAGAGGGACGTTAAAAAGGGGATAAGAAAAGTTTAAACGGGACTATGAAATTAAAGTTCCTTGGGATTCAAAAACTAACCCAAAAGGTTTTTTCCAGTTTTATAGAACAAAAGTTAGGGATAAGATAGGTCCCCTTAAAAATAACTCTGGGCATCTTACTGACAAGAAAATTGAAATGTGCTCAATTTTTAATAATAATTTTCTCTCGGTTTTCGCACAGGAAGACACTAATAATATCCCAGTAATTAATTTTT